>VSDK01015404.1:277174-299166 GCA_009767595.1 Symbiodinium kawagutii
GAATGCCGTGGAATCATCATTATTGTCAGTGGTCAGTAGTGATTCATAGTGGCTAATAATCAACGATCTCTGGTAATATAATCTTATCCAAGCTGAAACGCAGAAGACCACGTTCATTTTTCAGAGGCTTTCATCCTAGACGGCAGGCATAATGGCATCACCCAGCAAGTCAAAGGACAGAGCCCACCAGACATACTCAGTGTCCAAAGCATGGTAGACCAAGAAAGGTTGGAGCACTTAGCCCGTAACCACCATGGTTGGACAGGACACAGACAATGCTCTGGAGGAGTAAAGCACTCCATTACAGCACTCGGCACCGATGGGGATCCTCTGGCTGTGAATATCTGTGAACCGACCATGAGTCGATGCGATGCTGTTTCCGGCATAGCTGTTGCTGACCTTCCTCCTATATGACATTCAGGTGTGCATTGACCTTGATGGATGGTTGTGCAAGTCCCATGAGCAAACTTGGGTACATTCAACCAGGGTCATGAACCATTGATTAACTCACTTGCGTAACTCGTG
The DNA here is from genome assembly GCA_009767595.1 of Symbiodinium kawagutii. Classification (NCBI taxonomy): domain Eukaryota; class Dinophyceae; order Suessiales; family Symbiodiniaceae; genus Symbiodinium; species Symbiodinium kawagutii. The sequence continues at coordinate 277,700 of VSDK01015404.1, forward strand.
GCGGGAGAGCCCTCAGGCAGGACCGGGAGAACTCCTTGGTTGTAATTGGAACACTCAAATGGTGCTTTCTCGAAATAGGGGTACCCCCAAATCATCCAGTAATAGTCATTTATAGTAATAAACCAGCCATATTTTGGGGTACCCCTATTCTGAGAAACCACCAAATAGACTGTCGACGCACACCCCGACTTTGGAAGCACCGCAGCGGCGAAGCTGCCAGCACTCTGCTGGTTTGGATCCCAACACCTGGGAAGACAGAGTTTTGACGATATCAATCTCGAGCAGTTCCCCAAAGCCCAGGTTGATCATCGTCAAGAGCATTGCTAAATATCATGACAAGTTGAAGAATCAATTTCCAACCACATCCAATTGTGGCTTGTGACCACTGTTGATATTTGTTGATAGTCTGGTTGATGGTTGCTGATAGTTCCGCTAGCTGGTTGACTGGCGATGGTTATAGCCTGTTCGAGCGCAAACTGGGCGGCTTCTGCCAACTGGGCACCCCTACATTTGTCAATTTAGCGCGAGGGGGAAACGCAGCTTAGTATAGCCATGTAGCTTAAGTATAGGTTTGTTCAGTTCTTTATAAGTGATGAGTCTAAGCTGTTCTACGTTTGGTGAGTCGAATGTTTTATTTCTTCAATATTTCTGACTCTTGGCCAGCCAAGATCATGCTTGGGTCACACATTGGAAGTCTACAGCGAGCTGTTGTTGCCTCCCCTTTTGCACTACACATCACACACCCTTTGGCGGTCGAACATGGCAAGCAACATGAACCACCACGTCAAGCATTTTCAAGCAGTGGTTCATCTACCATCAAGGCTCGCAGCCCCAGGATAGCTTCCTTCGGTGTGCCAGCTGTACCAGCGTCGCCTGTGACATCTGAGGAGTTCTGGTTGGAACCAGGCTAAGCAGATTGGTTGACGACCGTCACGAGAGTTGGGGTTGTTGCCCACTATTTCCCTGACTTGAGTTGAACGTCACAAAGTTTAGGAAACGACTTGAATCATCTCTGAAAGACAGCACGGGCAAAATCACTGAACACTCAAGAAACATGGATGAACCACCCAACACACCACTTTCAGGGAGCACACAAAGGAGCACCTGGTTGGTTGGACTACACCATAGTACCCTTGTTATGTTGCGCTCAGTCGCACCCTTGACCCAGTTTGCGGTAGGAACTTTGAACCCTGGCTTTCCCTCGATGTTCGTCATTGACAAACCTCACCCCATGAACTATCATCATCTATCAATATCTGGCTATGGGTCAATAGTAACTATCAATAATGGCTTACAATGACCCACCAAATCATAGTGAAAACAAGGGTTAATGATGGGGAACCAGGGGTACGGGGTTTTGACCCACAGCCATCTATCATCAATATCATTCGCCATCTTTCACAACGTATGCCCGTCGTTGTTGTAACATGATCCCCTGGCCCCACAAGCATCAACCCATCTGCGAACCGGAGGAGCTTCCCAGCGCCAGCTTCGCCGCACCCAACACGCCGGATGCCAAACGACGGCGAGTCGAGGTGCCAACCAGGTTGACCTGCTGGTGACCAGATTTGGGTCACCGGCTAGTGGTGCTTGAGATTTTTGAGTCATGGTTGCGACCAAGGGTTGAAAGATGTTGAAACAATGGCAGATATGGTAATGCAATGGTTGAGATTTTTGAAGAATGGTTGAAACCTGTGGTTTGAAACCAATGGTTGAGAATGGTGAACGTTGAGACATAGTGAACATGTTTATCCACAATGCTCTTGCAACCAATCATTCGAAGAAAGGAGGCAACTGCAGGTGCCTCAAAATCCTGCCACGTGTGCTTAACCAGTGAAACTTCGTGGGGAACTTGTGTTCCAGCTCACCACGTGGCAACCGATCACAATAGGACATGCCGGGGTTTTGCAAAAGAACAACCATCCAAGATGAACCGGCACTAAGACAACAGCAGCCCCTTGTCCTCCTATTTGAATGTTCATGGGTATAGCTGCCCAAAACTGGAACACATATTTTTTGAAGGCGGGCAAAGGCAAAGACCCCAAAATGATCCAAAATGATTAAACATACCATCAAAATTAAAGAAAGAGGCTGGACGTTGATTTTTCTGGATGGCTGTTTGTTTTGAAGAACCCGGTATCAAGCAGCAACGATATTGGATGATTAGGAGATTTTAGGAGCACAAAGTGCCAATGGTAGATTACGATTGAACTGCCAGACGTTTTTCTTGTGGAAACGATGTGCTGTGTGACAGGTCAAGTCGCAGCAACCCCACCGGTCAGTCTGTTCTAGGTTGTCACTGGGTACCCGGGCTGGTACCCCACTAAGCCTGTTCTTTTCCACAAACTTGGGATGCTTGATATATATTGCCTCCCTATTCTGCAAGCTGGACATCTCCATTCACATTGCGACTTCATGTTTATCAGAATACTTGCACCAATTGATCTCTTCGTCATTGCTAGTAACCAATATGGTTGTTAGTACTAGTACTGGTTAATCATGTTAGTCAATATCCAATTGATACCAAGTGTATCTACCCAACCACAGCAGCAAGCAGCCTCCACACGACGTGCCCCAGCAACGTTGACCACAGCGCTGAGCGCTGCAGGCATCTGCGGCGTCCGCGTCTTCGCCTGCCCGCAGCATAGCCCGAGCCAAGGGTTACGACGCGCGGACGCAGCGCAGTTTCGTCCGCGTGAATGAAATGATGTGGTTGAGCCCATTACAGGGTTAGCCATCAATAATGGTGAGCATTGGTGCACTGTGCAAAGTGTGATATTGATGTTATTATCTTAATGACAACTATATTACATCTATATATTCAATATGAAAACTGTGGGTGTAAGCGTCAACCTGCCCTCATCGATCATGCTTACTCGTACGTAACCCATCGTAACCCAATACAAAGTGATATCTATGAGAATCATTGTTTAAGTATGGAGGGAACCATCAACCACCCTCATCAAGCATAGTTCATCGTTCTCAACCATTATATAGTAATTAACAAGAATCAACCTGCTCATTGTTCATTTTGCCATGGTGCCCATCCCAATGAAACGCTATCATTATATCTGTGTCGTAGCTAGGACTTGCCACAGTTTACGAATAGCCTGAAGGAACAGTGGGCAGGTCACTCCTGAAGAGTTGGACCGCCCAGACATTCAGGAGATCGGATTGGGATGCCCAAGATCTACTGATCGCACTTTCCCACATAGTTCTTTGGCTATGGGTCAATTTTGACCAACAATAGGGGTTAATAAGCAACAATCATAGAGAAAACAATGGTTAATGATGGGGGAACCAGGGGTACAGGGTTTTGATCCACAGCCATTTGACACTGATCGCACTATGTTCCCAGCACGTTGATATGAATGTTTGATCGTATGTGAGTCTATGCAGCAAATGGGTGTTTCTCGAAATAGGGGTATCCCCAAATCATCCAGTATCAACCACTAATGGTAATCAACCAACCCTTTTGGGGGTTCCCTATTCTAAGAAACCACCCAATAGATACACATGGACGATGTCATAAAGATAGACATGTGACATGTTCCATCGCCAGCCCAGGATCTTCCCACTGCTGCGGACATCCGACACAACACCGAAGAGTGCCAAAAGAGTTGCTCTGCAGGGATCGTTCTCGGCTGGTTGGCGCTTTTGGCTGCCCTGGTGCAGTTGGTTCATTAGTTAAAGGTGACCATAGGTGACCAACATAATCTAATCAGTGGTTTACTAACTATATATATATATATTGTTATGTGGTTTACTAACTACATTGAGATTGTTCTGGGTTTGTCCATGAATGGTGGTACCCCTCCAGTGTAATGATCACTTCCAAAGGGCAACTGCCAATGACTTGGTGGTACACCATGGACAAATCCACATACCCAACAGAGGTGCAGGGCATAGATGCTCTGGTCTCCTAGACGCCTAGTGGATGCTACTTGCAGAGGTTGGTTTGGGCATGTTTGGGCTGGTTTTTTGACAACACTGACATGGGGGTTTCTCAAGCCATAGGGAGCCCCCAAACATGGTTGGTTTATTACTATAAATGACTAGTGGATGATTTAGGGGTACCCCTATTTTGAGAAACTGCCACATGAGCAACCACGTTTATTTGCGCAATTCATTCCAAGTAAGGTCCTTGCGCTATTTTTTCCTTCGTATCCATAGTCAGCTGGTGAACGAGATGGGTCCGCCCATCCGAACGAGATCTGCTTGATGTATAATTTTATTTCAAATACTTGTCAATTTGATGTGCAATCAAACGAGATACCCTAAAGTGACGTTATCCAGTCTTAGTTGTTCAAAAACTGAACGAGGCCGGGTCCGCCCTTCAAAGTACCGCAAAAGGATCTTGTACGAATAGAAGCAGCCGCTCGACATGGTGGTTTCTCAAGCCATAGGGACACCCCCAACATGGTTGCTTTATTAGTGCATTTACATGGTTGATGTCGGATGATTTGGGGTAGCCCTATCTTAAGAAACCACCACGTGATCATGACGGGGATGACAATCATTATGACAATGATACTGTAATATCCGTTATTACTTCCCCAGCCATGAGGGTGATTGATGGTCAGTATGATGCGAGCAACCACTATGGTGGCAACATATTATGGCAACGGGAAGTACGATGACAAAACTCAGGATATACTAATGATATCCATTCTAATGATGCCGGTAATTACTGGTGATGATGAGGGTCACCATGATGATAGCCACTATTGTGATGATGGTTCTGATGAAACATCATATAGCGATCTTTCAGTCCACCTAATGCTTCAGCTTGTGTGCTGACATGCAGCACCATAATCCCAGAATGGCAAACTGCATTTTGCAAGTCAGTGAAGCATTCGGCACAGTTCCATGGCTCTTGTAGAGAAATGATGGGATGAACCCTTAAGGTCAGTGTTGATACCCAACATTTCGACCTCATGTGCTCAATGATCATGTGACTGAAAGACCGGTGGCCTTTTTGATGTTGACCCAGAGAACGGAGACCCATCATCAACAAGCTGCTGGTACAAGGCATGCTGAATAGAAAGATGTCCTTTCCAAAACCAAAGAGGCTGGAGAGGTATTGCTAGAGACTGAAAATAGTCATGGTGATTTGAACAGAAAAATGAGATTCTCAAATGCACATGAACACATATGAACAAATCACAGAATGATAGAATGTCCTTTTACATGGTGTTGCTAAACATAGCTCGCATCGAGGCTTAACAGCACTGCCACGTGCTACCCACATCATACAGCATCTCCATTCCTCACAGTTTCCATGACTACTTGGCTATACATATCTATACATACTCCGAACATGCTTGCTCACTCTTCATTCTGCATGATTATGCGTAAATTCATCATTTGCACGTACCCGAACCATCCCAAACCTCTATGAATTCACTACGCATTTCTTATTTCTTGTACAAGTCCTTATTCTTGACATTTTTGACCTATTTCACCTCATGGTGAAGTCTGTGGCAAGCATAGCTCTTGCATCGCTGAGGGCACTACCCTACGCTGAGCCAGCCTCTGTGTTGGGGCTGGCAAAGGTTCAAAAAAGGGGCAGGGGGCACAAAGGAGCCGCGACCGCCGGTGATTTGTATCCAAGCCCTGGTTGCCATGGACGATGATGATGATGATCAACCAATGGTTGATTAATGGTTAACTGTATAGTTATATGTGTTCAAAAGCAACAATATCGTAGATACCATGGTGAGGATGCTGCTGATGATGGTGTTGGTGATGATGAGGATGATCATGATAATGATATTGACAACACACCTTGCTAGATGGCTGGGAGCGACATCAACCATGACGTCAAAATTTTCAGATTGTCAACGAGGGAAGAGGCCACGGCTTATGTGGTGAGCCCACCCCATCGAATGTAGCCTACATGCACAGATGCCTGCGCACATACACAGACGTTCATATTTCTGCATACTACCACATATTTATAGATAGCTAGACAAGATACATCCATCTTACATGTTATATTTACATATTCACAGGTACAAACATGACGTGGTGAAGGGGTGAGCCCTGTTGCCCTGTGCGATGACAGCTTACCGGAGGTAAACTGTCGAACAGCTACAGGTTTTTTGGTCATGTCCAGTCAGACCCTACCAACCATTGGTATTTGCATAAGCGACCGAAGCAATCGTGACACGAACATCGCCAAATATATGGGAACATACACAGATCAACCAAACTATAGTACTTGTACCAAACATCTTCCATCTCAACCAGACGCCTCACCAGGAGGCTTGGGCCTTCTGCCAAGCCTGCGAAGTCTACGCGTCCTGGCTGCCATGATGAGCGGCCCTGGGTGTGTTGTGGTCACTGTTTCATCATTGCATAATGCACCCAGTGGTGGATATGGGTTATGATGGCTCACAATCATTCATTATGTATGGATTCGCATGTGGGGCCGTTTGGATACAGGAAGCAATAGTAGCACAGCAATAGAACCTTGATGAGATCACGAAGAAGCCTGCAATACCAATCAGTATATCAAACAAGCATGTAAGCATAGTCATTGTGACAACACTGGACAATCGAAATACACAACTGTAGCTTCAATTTTTGAAATTGGAAGGGCTCTCACTTGAGTCGACCTTGTCCAACCGTGGCGGCGTCAATGTCGGTGCTCTGCGTCATGATTCGTTGGGAAATCGGGATTGCGACCACATCAACTGCTGGTCGCTGGTCCGCTAGCATTGCTGGGAGATAACAAGACTCGATGGTTGCTCAAACCATAGGGGCCCGGTATCCAAAAATGGATGGTTAATTACTGTACTATAAACAGTTCATATTAGATGATTTGGGAGGTCCACTATCTTGAGAAATGCCCATATGCCAGGCTTCTCATTTTGTTTTTCAATCTTGATATTGTGGCGAGAGTTTTCACACGCTTTTCTTGACCAAACTTGGGTTGTGATGGGGGTTGATATCTAGCAATGCAGCTGCAGATATGGGATATAAAATTTGCAGTCAGTGAGAATGATATGGGCAACCTGGGCATTCGTCCATGCGTACAAACGTGTTGCAATTTGAATCTGACATGAACTCTCTATCAAGTGCGACCTTCCAAGAAGACGGGTTTGGTCAGATTTAGCATGAACCAACCACGGGTCATAGCCTTGAAAGGTTTGTTTTCAGACGCACTCCGTCGCTTTGGCCTTTTTGCCAGTTCTGATTGATTTAGCTTGAACACGTTATATAATTAAAACTTTGGCAAATATTTACCAGCTTGTTGTTTGCTGCCCAACACGTGGTGCACCATTTTCTTGGAAGGTTTTTCCTGACTTCAGTCCGGAGGTCGCGGTTATCGCGTGGAATGGAGGCGTTGAGTACAGATGCCGCTTGGCAGATGAAGTGCCTCAACTGATCGATAATTCGGATATCAAAAGTGCCACTCCAAAGAAAGAGCAGAGGTCCAAGGTTTGTCAAAGGTGCTTTGCTTGAGAGACAAAGCCTGGAAGTAGATTGGGCTCGGCTTCCATAGTTTCTTTCTGTTTCGCCAGATGTCCACCAATTGTCGCTGCATCTTTCATGCCCTGAAACACCCGGAGTTATCATTCGTCAGCTGAAATGACACCAAATAGGTAAATGTTCACAGCATATCATAAATCCGCAACAAATAGATTACCACATTTATCCTCCAAACCACATGTTGCCCATTTATCATCCAATATCCATACGTCTCCATAGGATTCCGTAGGATTTCACAGGTGCCCTTTGTTGTCGCAGGGCAGCTCACATGGGCCAGGCGAAGAACAGGGCTACTGCCCGCATTTAAAGACCCTGTTCCTCGACAGCAACCGATTTGATGGACGTGTGAAACAAGGAATGAATGATCATACATCATGAAATATCGTGTATCACCGTATAACTATAAATGTAGGTGAAACATATTTGGGAACCGATCGCAAATGCGAATCTACAAAATATAAATGGGCATATCGATCTTGACATCCGCGATTGTAAAACACTGCATCGCGATTGCTCGGCGATTGTTTTGCGATTGATGTAGTCATCTATTGTGTTTTATAGACATATTGTTTGGATTTGGTTGGAAAATCCGCGAGTGATCCGCGATTGGTTTGCGATTGTGGGGCGATTGACGAACCCGTCAATGCAGTCACCAGCCCATCATGCCATGTCTCTTGCCCACTTCTTCCAAAGGGAAAATCCTTCCGCGATTGTCACCTTTGGGGTCGCGATTGGTTGGCGGTTGATCGGCGATTGTACCTACCCCAGGAATATTTATTTCGATCAACACCCATTTGTACATTAATGTATTAATATACAGTGTATATATACAGTATGCACATATTGGAGAACAGATATGTTGAAACACATAGCATACACATGGATACACATATTATTTTCGTTCAAAATGGACTTGCGCATAAAATACATCCATGGGATGCACACGCACATGCACACACACATGTGCACACACACACACATGGACACACATATTTATATACACATACATTTGCACATGGCCCGTAAAGGGAGCATGCAGCTACAGCGGTGCAGGTGATTATGACAAACCGTACAGTGGGGAAACGCCGGAAGCACCTATCTATCAACCGTTAATTGAATTTTTGGGTAATTACCATATATATATATATATATAGATATAGATATAGATATAGATATAGATATAGATATAGATTTGCATATATATATATATATCATGGTTGAAAGGATCCCAAGTCACAGAAAGCAGGAAAAAAACTCAGATAGAGATCGCTGTGTTCCTTTGATTTGTTTGAAGGCAAGCAGAACTGATGCAAGCCAATCACGTTGGCCGGGAAAAAATATGGTGTTCAGCCTACTTTTTTATATCTACTTTTGTTTAATCATCAGCATCTAAAAGGCAAAAGGCCCTGGCAGGCTGTTGTGGTTTTCCCCTACCTCCGTACTACTCCTGGAGCTTCGCAGGCTGTCCTCCCTCTGAACGCGACCGAATGCTGTGACCAAACTGACGAACAAATAGCAACCAACAGCAGTTCAACTGCAACTACTGAATTTCATCAATGAACTACTTGAATAGCAGGTCAACAGCCACCAGCAGCAACAACCAGCAGCAACTCTTTGAGAAGGTCATTGATGTCATTACTTCAGGTAAGTAAGCAGCGAAGTGCTTGATTTGGCAAACAGCATTCGGTCAGGATGGGCCAGGTGTTCTACAGTAGCTTTTTGTAGACGTGGATGGCTGTGCGCCAGAAGCGAAAATCGTTGGAGGGTGGCTGGATTATTGGGCGATTTTGGGTTTGGTCCTGGACTTGAAAACGCACCATCACACAGCGTCTTCGTTTATTCCATTTTGTTCCCATTGGCAAAAGATGACCTGGGGCACTTTCAGCTTCAAGAGAATCCGGATTGTGCGATGGTCATGTGCGCCCTCTTAATAGTATACACTATTATTTGGAATCTATGGGAAACTTTCATATAGGTGTTCGTAGATTATCGACCTCTCCATGGCTTCAGTTGCCGTATCAGCAGAATAAACCACAGCTAAAAAGGCTCCGCAGGTCGTGGTTTCTGGCAGGCCAATTATGGTAGCGGCTCAACCGAAGCCACTTGGTCAACATGACGTCATGCTTCCATGGATGGTCTATTGCTACGGCTGATGCTGCAACAACATACGTTCGATGGATGGTTTAGATGATCCAATGTTAGGTTCACATAATTGAGATTGAGTGCTTAATCATCATTTGGTTAAGGACCAATCTACCATCCAAATGATTCATTGATGAAGTGTGCGGTATACACAATCAGAATTATACACATGACATTGATGTACACATCTACACGGGTGAACAAGAACATGAACAGGTTGCACCTATCATCACCTCTCCATAGATAGAACTATACCTCCAGGAAAGATGCTTACATGCAATTGTTCATTTTCTTATGCATACACATGCTTAATATGCGCAGACCTACGCGCATGTATATATGGATATATATATATATAATTATGTATTTTTATTTACATACACGCATGTATAGTATGTAAATATATTATGCATCTACATAATCTGCATTTGCAAATCAGAATCCTTGCAAGGAAAATTCACACACCATGCCACAATGAAATCCAGCTGCAGCTGCGTAGATGTCAAGGCTGGAGTGCTTATGACTGGATGTGCAGCTGGGTATATACCTTGGACACCATGGAAATTGTCCTCGTAAAAAATTGGAGTTGCAAGCTTCGTGGTAAGATATGGAAAGTATCCACTTTTTTGGTCAGTCAAGGTTTCTATCGTGGATTTCCCGCTGTGCCGCCATGGGTTTGTCCTGGAGTTCCTCCTTTGATGAGTCGCTGGAGCAGGCAGCATTGGTGGAAGCCGAGTTGGCAGTGGACGCGCGCAAGGCCGGCGGTGAGGAGCATCAGTAGCTGAATCTATGAGAGCTAATTCATGAGGATCACCAGGAAATCGCAAGGGAATCACCAGGGAATTGCCAGGGGATCACCATTCATAGTTGTCGGATTTGTTGGTGGTTTATGCTTGCAACAATCATGGGGATAACCAACCAATGATGGGTAGCATTGAGTAGCACTAATCAAAGCAACTCCTCATCGACATCAACCAGCAACGCCCAACAGGAATTCTGAGTTTATAGTGGATCTGAATCGATAGAAGTAGCCGCTTAACAGTGGCATAGCCGCGTTGTTTTTGTGGACCATGCCGTGTGCGATGTGAGCCAAGCCAGTTTTCAGCAGAAATATGTATTTTGACATATTTTGACTGGAGGTGGAATTTTAGGAGGATAGGATTGGATAGGTGATGCAAAATGATGTGTATTGATAACTATTGAGGGTCAGAAGATGAAAGCTGATGCATTTGTCACGAATGTGTACTCTTGACTAATCTTGACTAGACGCGTAGTTCTGTGATTCTTTGAATAAGATTGAAGCCCGATGGTGTGATCATTGTCAAAAGGGTCCACGCAAATGGGGGCATGCCATGCCATGTTTTGGAATTATCCAAGATCAGAATTCTGCTTTTCCAAATACACCTCCTAGAATTAATTCACTTTTTTGCAGGGGAAACCACTTTTTGCCTCAGCATTCCTTGCTTGTGGCAAGAGTCAGTTTTGATTCTTCTATCCTTGTTGCTGGAAAAGTTTATTTGTTGGAGACTTTTGTTTAACAACTCACCCTCAATGTGATCGCTAAGCGTTCGATGAAACAATAGGCTCGCGTGAGCCTGGTGGGCGTCGAGAATTACAACGTGAAGGACTTCAACAAGCTTCTTGACGGTGATCGGCTCGAGCTGCAGCACACAGTGTCCACAAGTAGTGGTATCCCGGCATCCAGAATGATCATCTTGCTAGGAAAACAATCCTTTCCTCCGGGGCACACACCCTTTATGGACCTGCTCCGTGTCTACATGAGGCGGCGACTTCAAAATCATCAGCTCACCTGGCATTGCTAGATTCATGGTGTGTTTCCCTCAGAACGATTCTCATTTCGTTGGTACTTGTATGTTCTTGTGGTACAGTACCTGGTTGAGCTGAGCCATTCCCATATCCACTACCTTCGGGGCAGTTAGTTCCCTGCTCAACCGTGGTGCCTAGGGGCGGCCCGATCAGAAGATATGCAACATAGGTCGCACAGATCTGTGTACGTTGAAGTAACTTGAAAGAGTAAGTAGTTTGACATGTGTACGTATATATATATATATATGTATGCACATACATACATATATACATATACACGCGTCGGAATGGTGTTTGTGCATATCTTTGTAAAACATCTCTATGCAGTACACATATAAACAAAATGTAAAGATATACGACACAGTTTGAATATGACAGTATGTGTACATTGAATGTGTACACATACACAAATATGCATGTTTCTGCTGCATACAGACACAGTTGCAAACAGATTTGCACATGTGTATACATACATATCATATGTACACAGTATGCACACACATATTTATATATTCATATATATATATATATTCATATATTTATATATATACATATAAATATATATGCATATATATATATACTTAAGATGTTGACATCCTATATTTGTATGTGCATGCAGGATGCATGTGTACATTCAATTTAGTGATAAAGCCACAATTATGCACATGAAGTATGTGTTTCCATACCGTTTACATCAATGCCTCTTGTCTCTTATATTTGTCGACCCTTGGATCGGGATGCTTTTGACAGCCAGGGCTATGTGGATCAATGTGGTTTCAGATCCGGTTGTTCGCTTTATGTCTTTGGGAAGGTCAACTCGAACTTTGTTATTCTCGGAACTCGGGGCCGTCCAGAATCTATCTCTTGGTCAGTGCATGGAGATTGCCTGCAGCATTGGCTGAATCTCAACAGTGGCCGTGGAATACCATGCAGTAATGACACTGAGCCTCATTGTCCGAAACCAAACTATTGGCAACTGCTTTCTGGTTTTCATCTACCAACTAAAAGCGGTTTTCTCACTGAGCTCATTAGGATGAAGGGTTTCAGGAACTTGATCAACGACTTCAACCCAAGCTCCCTTGAAAAGTGCTTCATTATACACAAGGCAGACCCTGACTTGCTCCTCCCAACCATGCAGATACGCCAAGCCCAAGTGACAAACCTCACGGCATCGCCGCATCGCCATGAAGAGACCTGTGTTGGGGCTGGCAGCAGCCTTCATCTACTGTGCAGTGGATCTCTCTCTCCTCATAATGACGCTGGTGGCCACTCGGCTTGACCCTGTCGTCATCTCCGAAGCTACTCAGAGAAACTGGCAATCCCCCGGTTTAGAAGCAATTCTCGGTTGCTAAGCTGCTTATTGGTTGTTATTCGACATCAATTCATCAGTATCAACCGATGGGTTTTGGACAATTCACATGTGATCATTGAGGGAATAAACGTACTTATATGAATGCATGCATACATGGACGCAAACAAACATACATACATGCACATATAGATATCTGTACGGTATGCTCGTTTGTATGCTTCTAAAATTGTGTATTTCACAGTGCGGACGTGTTTACCATAATATATATGTATCTATTACATCACATCATAACACCTCATATGATATTACATCACTTTATATCATGTACATCTATGTGCAGGTGTGTTGCTGGTTAACAACAACACCAATGCAAACTCCCCAGCCATCTCGGCTTGTATGTGGGTATGTTACGTTGATATCTCATGATGTCTCGTGGTATGCCTAACCATCCATGGTGACTTTGAATAGTAAATCCACCCTTCATGGACCCCGCCATATGCACAGTAGGTACATCATGTACTCCGGATAGATGAGAGACTAGAACTACTAAGTAATTACTACAATTTCCGTAGAGTTCTGCAACAGAACCAAACTAAGACAAGATAAGATCACCTTGGCTACCCTGGCACCAGTGAAAGTCCCGAAAAATAAAAACCATCTTCAGATGTTCACCTGGCCCATGTGGGGGTTATGCAGAGTGGTCACTTTTTCGAATCACCCTTTCCAGTGGACCTGCCCATAATCGGAGGTCCCCACATTTGCTGTAGTTCAAAGATCATCAATTCACTTGGGATTGGCATCCCTGTGCGATTTGATGTGGTTTGAACTCAACATCTCTATGTGTCATGCGTAACATCCGCCGAAACCAGGTAGGCCGCCTAGGCTGTGGGCTCCACTGCCCACATACATCCATGTATGTAAGCAGGTACGAAATGGACATTGGGTGATTTTCGGTGGCTAGGGAGCAGCATTATTTGATTTATTTCTGACATATGATTGATAGACAGTTACACACCCACTTGGGTCAAGATCTAGTTGTTGGTGCCGATGATGGTGATATGAGTGACTGACAGTGTCACCGGGAATCCTTTGATGGCCGTTCATCGATGCCTGAGACGGCCGCTACAGATACTCCAGCCATGTTGGCGGTTTCGATGTGATTTTGCAGCCATGCTTAAGTATTTTTGGGATTTCTTGGGTCACCAAGCCACCATGTATCAATAGCTCATAGTCTCTTTCAGACGGGCCTGCCAAAACCTAGGATTTCACTACCCAATTCAGCCATTCCGAGATTCTCAACGATCCATTGCTTGGTGGGATCGGTGTTTTAAGCTGCATAATTAGACAATATGCCGGCATCGGTCAACACCAAATAGCACAAAATACACTCAGGCAATCATCCGAACAAAAGTAGAGGTTATTCTGGAATCATTTTTTGGATGTTCAACAGAGGTGCCAGCTCTTGACTTGCTGTGGACTGCACCAAGTTTGAAAGCAGTACTGTACCCCTCATGAAACATTGCAGATATGCTGCTCGAATCTAAGGGATCCCCAACAAGCACTGCTGGGAATGCACACCCATTTTGGGATGATCAACCAATTTGAACATCGCCACTGGGTGTTCACAACGGCTCAGGTTGTACACAACGGGGCAACGATGATGATCCGCAACATCATGGAGATTCTTCAGGATGGGGCTGAGAATCTTCTGGCTCTTTGTCCGCTGTGGACCATCCCAACCGTGGACAGCCTGATGGACTTTGCTGATGCACCTTGGCCAGCGCAGTAGCCTGGTCGCCCCCTCTGGTGCCCTGGATCCCACACTGTTTCACAGGTGTGTCGTTTTGATGTGTCTCACAAGAGTGTCCAAGAAACCTGCAAAGGAGTGTTCTGCAGGTGTGTCTTTCAACAGTTTTACAACTCTTGTCTGTTTCTTCTACCTTTCATTCTCTTGTAGCGGCTGAAACATGTCAAAAACACAATGTCAGCAGACAAGCTGACATGCCAGCCATGTGCGTCGCCGCTCGAAACTGTGACCCGGACTTGTCATATCTCCATATTCGAGTCGCCAACTACACTAGCGTGAAAGAAAGCATCGCCTTTGAGTCGTTCGTCAGCAGATCGCCAATCTTCATGTGGCAAGCTCTTGATTGAGAGAACAAACTGTTGTTATTCAGTTCTTTGACTGAGCTCCTGATTTTCTCATTGGTTGAGTCACCGAACTGTTGATTTATGGAGCTCCTCGTATGCTCTTGATGTATTGGACACGTGTTTTGTTTTGTGATGATTGTACTTTTACTTATGTTCAATGAATTTGGCTCTTGAATGAATGAGTTCTCAGTGTCTTACATTTCATCTGAATATAGCAAGTTAAAAGAACAACAGCCAGCCAGAATAAGCAAAGAAGGAAACCATTCTGCAGTGGTGGAGTCGTTCCCAGCCTTCAAGAAAAAGCTGCAGCTATTGATGGTATGGCATACATGGTATGGGTTGGGGCAGCTGCACCCATCAACATGGCGCTGGTGGTCCGGTGGTTGGGGTCATCACTGTCCTAGTTCATCTCGGACGGCTGCTGCTTTTTTTTGAAGACACCAGGTTCCAACTTGTGCAGTGGCGAAATCTACAGGAAATGTTTGGGAACACGATATACTTGTCCAAATCCAAGTCCAGATAACGAGTTACACACATGTCACATGAATGCTATGTATATTGCATAATTCTGTATATTTGCATCACACTCAATGATGCTCCATTATATTTTTGTCCCAATCTGGGTTCAGCCGACGTTAATTTTGCCATCTCCATCGACGATCTTAATCTTTCTGAAGCTTTGTGTGGGGCCGGACCAACAGTGACCGCACTGAGATGGGTTGGGGAGCTCTCGTCATATGCTCGATGACCGTCACCATGTTCGGTCTGGCCGACATCAGCTTTGTGTCCCACAGCAGCACTGCGGATGGCCTGGCAGGATCACAAGATGATGGACTCCATCTCGGTGCCAGGCTTCCAACCAGGATACTAAGTTGCCAACATGGATTGATTATGGCCTGATCCTGATTGCCCAAGGACATCAAATTACTGGATGTCAGGATTCCCAGTAGTTTCCCTTCAGGTGCAGTTGGTCCCTGTTGCGATTTTATGGAGCCTGGGAATTGACAGCGGAGTGAGCCATAGCCCTGTGGAACATGGAAGCATCAGAGAAGCATCAGAAGCCAGTCCTTGGTTGATCACCATTGGCATTGCCAAGCCACCCAGAATCTGAGGATTACTGGTTGGTGGTTTTGAACATTTTCTATTTTCCCTAGGTCTTTAACAGATTGAACATCTGAGGATTACTGGTATTACTGGTTGGCGTTAAAATCTATCAGCCACCCTAGTGATTATTAATAGATAGTTGGTTGATTAGCATTTTTCATCATTTTTCATTAGGGTTGACACCACCAACCAAATCAGCGCATCCCCATGCTGCCCGTTGTTCTTCATGGCCCTGGCTGTGTTCAGCTGCCGCCATGACTCCGCGTCAGCTCAGGTGTGGGATCGCCTGCTCGTGCTGCCCTTACACACCGACAAGGGCACCTGGGCGCTTGAGATTGTGGTGAAGCTGGGAGATGGCGAGCTGATGCGAGCTGGGTCAAGGCTTTCATCAACTAATGGGGATTAGTTCACCAACAATTTCGTAGGGAAAACAATGGTTAATGATAAGGGAACCAGGGGTACAGGCTTTTGATCCACAGCCGAGTATTTGTCAAGTTGAATTCTGGAAGTGCCAAGATGTACCAAGGCCACATGATTTTACAAAAGGCTGGAAGGAAAATCACCTTGCAAGGAAGCGATCACTGGTTGCTGAAAAGTTTCACTTGCGGCAAGATCAACATTGGCAGAATCGAATCGTTGCAAATCAATTGTTTAATCTCCATAGTTCCAGAATTTCCAGAGCAGCCATGCGTCCCTGCACTGATTATTTGTCCCACTCCCAGCTCCCCTAAGAAAACAGTGTTTGCCTAGGCTGAAGCAACAAGTGTGTCAAAGATGTCTCAACAGAATCCACCAGCATCGTCAAGGGGGTTTCTTAACATAGGGACCCCCGAAAGGAGGTTGGTTTACTAATTACAAATAATATCAAATAATTATCAATAAACCTTTGTATTACCTATTGTTTTTCATTTTTCTTTATTTATATTAATATTGATCATTATTTATTACTACAAACAAAAGATTTGGGAGGCCTCCTACGTACTGCGAGAACCCACCGCCTCCGGAGTTCATTGACCGTCGCTGTGCTCGATTTCTCGGATTGACGGGCTGAGGCGGCGCATGGCCTGGCCTTGGGTTCTCTCTTTTTCTTTGGCAGCGCAGCTGCACGCAGGGTGAAACTTCCGCCAGTTTTTTTTCTCCAAAAGGCTCATGCAATTTCCAAAGGGCTCATGTGACTTCCTCAGGGCTTATGCGACTTCTACTAAGGGCTCATGCTACTTGATGAGCGCAGCAGTCATTTTCAGACACAAGTTCCATGCGTATCTGAGTTTGCCCTCCTGAAAGGTAGATTTTCGCAGGTAAGGAGCAATGTGACCTGTGTTGTTCCGGGCCCCGAAGCATTCTCTTCATGTCACCCAGTTGGCTTTGGCACCCAGAATTCCGTTTTCTAGCCTCAGGCACAGCCCTGCTGTTTTGCAACCCGGGCTTTGCTTTGCATTGGAAGAATGATGGAAACCCGTTCTTTGGTGCTACAAGTCCTAGTGCCTCGAATCGAATTGGTGCCGGGGCTGAGAGGAGCAGTGCCGCACGTACATACATACATAATCTGCTCATACATGCATGCATACATGCATAGATCCATCATATTAAAATATACAATAGGTAGATAGATAGACATACATAGAGTTGCACGCAACTGTCTTTGTGCATTTGCGAATGGTATGAATGCTTGATCTCAAACAAGACCAGCTCAGCAACTCGTGGAAGTGATGAAGCCTTGCGACATGAGAGCAACGGGGTGTCCTGGAGATCATTCTTTGCTTAGTACTTAGCACTGACAGCTCAAGCAGCTGTTGGCGTGTCCACTAGGATTTGCTGATCAAACTGCTTAAACCAGTGATTTCGTTTTAACAGTGGATTTTTGTTTATCATCAGTACCAGTCATTTCAACCAGTGATTGATACCCACAGATTTTTGTTTGGCATGTTCCTGCAGGGTGAGGTGAGTCGCTTTGTGTTCAAGAGCCATTAGAGCTTCATCTCGGCAGTGTGGCAGTTTGGGGTTGATGGGGTGACTCAACACCACTTCGAGATACCTGGGGCACGGCCACTACGAGGTTGGTCACCTATCGATGGTTCATGGATGTTGATGGTGTGATGGTCAATCGTTGTCAATTGATTAGGAATAATTCTAGGCTATGTTTGAGGTTGTCCATCATGGCACCCTCAGAAGCATGCAAATAGAGTGGTTTTGAGCGGGGCAGAGCCATGCAAAGCCTTCAGTTTATTGGGTGAAGTTGGCTGATGTAAGTAAGCAAAATTCAAAGTGGTTAACATATTTTCTCATGTACACCGTGGTGATAACGAAACTTACATATCTACAATCTGTAAATATTCGCCCATACAGATGCACGAACCATTGTGGGACTACCTATTCACCAACCATTCTACAGGGGTAGCGGCATTGAGCTTTCGACGCAGTAGGTTTGTAGGGAGCTGGGAGGTCGAAAGTACCAAGAGTGTTGGAGGATTGCAAAAAGATGCTTGCATCAGTACAGACATCGTAAGAGCCATTTCTTCCTTGTCTACTTTCTGGACTGTGAATGCCAGGTACAGTTGGAATTTTGACTCCAGGCAATCCCAACACTATCCAGGTATTTAGTTGGGGTGACAAATGGGTAATCACCACATTTCACCGCTGCTTGAGGCTGATAAGGCGAGATACCGTAGTATACATGGTGGTTCTCAAAATACGGATTCCGGAATCATCCAATAGACATCTACAGTACTAAGCCAACCATTTTTGGGGTTTCCCAACTTTGATCAACACCTACACCAACAAGCTTTTGTGTACTGTTTCACTGTTTTACCTCGATACCCGGCAACAGAATGATTGTGATCCCCACACTGCGAGCCATGTACGGTGACCAGAGTGGGTTTTCATCCAATCTTTTGGGTCAGTTGGTGGTTCAATGGATACTAATAGTCCTAATAGTGATTGACCAAAAATTGATTTTGTACTGGTTTATAGTGGGACTTCAGTGCGATCAATGGAATTTGGCTACTGAAGCTGCATGGGTTTGTCCACAAATGCCAATGGGCCAATGGCCGACCCAATGGCAGCACTCTGGATCCA
This sequence comes from Symbiodinium kawagutii, assembly GCA_009767595.1. Taxonomy (NCBI): domain Eukaryota; class Dinophyceae; order Suessiales; family Symbiodiniaceae; genus Symbiodinium; species Symbiodinium kawagutii. The sequence continues at coordinate 296,808 of VSDK01015404.1, forward strand.
ACTGTTCTGGGCTATGGTGCTCTTACCGTTAATTGATATAAATTGCCCAGAACAGTTGAATCCGGAAACTAATCTGGGGATTCTCTGTTGGGCAATCTGTCAACCATCTGCAGAAACGGCAGAATTGCTTCACCAACGTGAACTCAGCCAGCTGAGGAGCAATTGATTCCAGATACTACGAAACCTCATGCTCTGGCGGCTACGGCGGCGGCTGCAGCGGTAGCTACGTAGGAACGGTGGTGGCTGAGCATGACACCTGGTGTCCCACGGGCACTTCGCCGCTAGTGGAGTCTGCAAACACGTTGGCAGCTCCTGGGCGCTCGGAGAGTTTGGGGGACAGCAACGATTCAGGGTGGTTCCGATGGTTCACTCTGGTCGATAAATGGCTATGGGTCAATATATACCATCAATATTAAGCAACAATTTCATAGGGAAGACCATGGTTAATGATGGGAACCAGGGGTACGGGGTGAACTGACCCATAGCCAAATTGAAGATGGTGCAAAAATGAACAGGGTCGATAAATATGCAGATTCTTAGATGGTGAGGTAAAGATGATACATTAATATCAACGACTATCATGCTGAATGATTCAATGATGGAAAATAATGGCTGTAAATGGTTATGATGGTTCATACCGATTGAGGAATGTCACTATCATGCATTGTAGTTATGGTATGTAATGGTTATAATGGTTCAGCTGGGTAGAAACACATTCACTGGTAATGATAATGGTTAAACCACATTCACTGGTTAAGATGATGGGTTTAGCTGGTGAATGATCAAGAAAAAATCGATCAGGCGCCTCATGAGGTGGTGAGCCTCATCCTCTTTGGCACGACGTGGTTGCTCCTCCTGGTGGGACTGATCCTTGGTGGCAGGGGAGTAGCACAATCGTCCATCGACCCGGGTACCCGGAGGAGTGATGATGGGCACGGCAGCTTCATGTAACGAGTTGATCAAGGTGATGTTCCATCTCTGTCCCTGATCCTGTTTTTGCTTTCGTCACTACTTGACTTGAACCTCCTGAGTCGCACTGTCATCGCTGTTTGATCTCTCGTCGCAGGTCGCTGTCAACGATGGTACATCCGGATGCTCAAGCATGTTCAACCCATGGTTGTTTATGGATCAGTACCCACCAACATCAAACCATCAACTAACTCAAAAGGATGGGTTTGATCCACGGCAAGTTGAACCATCCGCCTGAGGCTTGTGGCCTGCATTTTGAACAAAGGTCTCTGCTTTCGCCTCTGTGTGGCGCTTCCTGCATCATGGCCACCGCCGGGGAAGGTTGGTGAACTCAAAGGTAGCAAAATCACCTGAAATAGTGGAAATGATAATGGCCATTTATTGCTACACGGTTCATGATGATGATGATGATGATGATGATGATGATGATGATGATGATGATGATGATCATGCTAATTGCTGATTATTGATAATATGGTTATTGATCAATGATGTTTAGGAATGCTTGATATAGATTATGATCTTATTTTATCCCTGTGGACACTCATTTTAATGATGGTTGATTATGCTTTGCGATGGTTTTTAGCCACACATTTTCCAAAGCCAAGCAGCCATTTTGGTGCACTCCACCAACCTGTAGCATCAGGCACAAACTACTGGTCCATGATACGGTCACTGTTTCTTCCTGCTTCAAGAACAGCCACATTGCTAACTTATAGATATGTTTTTTGGAAGATGGCATGCGCAAGTCTGGTTATTGGATGTTGCTGGTGCTGTGATTGGCATGGCCTTGAAACCCCAGGGACCGGGCCGAGGCAATGATTGCTGCACTCTATGGCCTGGTCATAGGCGGGGCCAAGGGGAGATGTGGAAACCAGTTCTTCACAACAGAAGGAATCAATGAATCATGGCTTGTTCTTGCACGTATTGATAGTATGGTGAGGGATGGGGATGTATTGTTTGCAATACAATCTCTACAGGAACAACCTTAGAATCTCTAAAAAAGGTAGAGATGGGGACGTATTCTTCGCAAAGAATACGGATCAACGTCTTGACAGAACTTGCTCCAGCCATGGAATTAATCGTTTCGCTCCCCCTTGAACAGCTGAGTGGGATCCCTTAAGCGAATGCTTGAGTCAGCTGGGCAGCTGGGCATAGCTGCGCAAGCTCCGGTAGTTGCACACTGCAATGTGGTGCCCTAAGAATGGACAGAATTACGAGCCCTGTAGCATCTTGCAGGTATTGATTAACCTGTATGTAATGTGTAAGTATATACATATGATATGTATACATTTCAATAAGAGCCAGTACATTGTAGAGCCAAGGTCTATGGTGCGCCTCCTCACGAAACACGCGAGCGATGAAGCGCATAAGAATTCATATGCTCTGT
>VSDK01015404.1:301451-347238 GCA_009767595.1 Symbiodinium kawagutii
TGAACCGCTAGGTGCTGTGGATGCAGGAGGCTACATGGGATATTGATCGACCGATCCGCTGAGCTCCAGTGATTAATAGATCCTGGAGCTGCTGAGAGCCTCCAAGCCCCCGTTTGATATGCCCAACTGTTGGGGATAGCCAGTCAGATTGCCGCGTCTTCACCCTGATATCCAGGGCTCACTGTGGAACATTAGAAAGCCACAATGGCTGCAGTGGCTACCATTGAAACTGTTTAAGCCAGCTTTGCAACTCCGAGAAGGGACGTTGTGCGCCTACAAACCATGGAGCGTTGCTGTGTTGCATAGTGCACTAGTGGTTTCCCTCGCTCTGAATGCTGAGAATACTGCAGGACCTCCGCAAAGGCTTGTTGTCATGGATGCGTATGTGTATGCATCCATAGATATATTGACATCCCGACAGCCAAATGAGTTTTACAGACCCCACACTCTACACTCCCCTATGCCACGAATCTATACCTACGCCGGAATCCACACTTGAACCTATAATTACCTCACTTCACTGCACTGCACTGCAGGAGATACACAGAGGGGCACATGTACACAGATACTGAGGCCTAGATTCATTAACGGATGGATAGAATAGCTAGGATCGAGAGATATATGCAGGCCTGCCAGTTAGAATGTGTACCTATCACCATCCCCAAGTAACTGACCACCTCAACTAAGGGAACTGTAATGCGTGAGGGTTTCTCAAGTCTGCAGGGGGTCAAAAACCTTCCCAATATCAGAAAATGGTACTCCACTTACAGTAGATAGGTGATGTTACTGACCTCATACGATGTATCCCAGTGCTATCCATCAATCTGCCCGGGCTTGGTCTTTTACTTCATGCTATTTCGTGTTAATTCATAAGCCCAAATAAATCCGCTCTGTTTGGGCAGCTATATGATGGGTAAATCGGTAAATCATGGTACAGCCATAATTGGTGATATCCCCAACCAGTTCTGCTTGGGAACACTATATACATCTTTGGAGTAGATGTATGGACACACCCATATCGAAACAAAGACAACGCCTTGCTCCCTTCCAAATTCATTCCCCGTTCCGCTTGTCGATGCGGCGTTGTTGACTTACTTTGTGCTGCAAAAGAAGTTGTTTCACCAAGCCATTCTCCTTGCAGCTTTCCGCTGCAAGAAGATCAGTGTTATGATATCAAACAAAAATGGAAGTGCTTGAAGACACAACTGTTTCCAAGTTTCCTCAAATTTGCCTGCGAACATGGCAGCAACCATGGAGCCTCGTTTCGCAGAGACTGGATCTGAACAAGACCCTTTCAATGTTGGCCTTGGAAGTGGTTTGTCATTGCACTAACTCAAGTCTTGGCATCGCCACTTGACAAAAGCGTGGCAGCTTATTTGTTTTCTGATTATGTTTGGTTGTGGGGCAAGAGATGTGGCGTAGGCTGAAGCATTTGGCATTGGATCAGATTCCGTGGCACCTCTCGATCAAGTGTGTTTGTTCCAACCCTGAATCTAAGGCGGCGTTTGTTGGGTGTGCTAATGGGGGCACTCTCAAAGTTTGTAGTTTTGCTCAATCCAGAGTACCCTGTCGGAGTCAAGGGACATGTCTTTCTTTGATTCTATTTCAACCTTGACGATGAACATGATCCCCTGATTCTTTTGCAACCTCCCAGGTGCTTTTGCGCTTGCATGTTAGTTCATCATGTTGTATATACATATAATATAATATAATGGACACCGTATATGTATAGACCTGTTGATTGATCCAGAATGGCATTGCTTCAAAGCTTCACTGTTCCATTTCTTCTTTGGGTGAGTAAGTGATAGTAAATCGTTTTCATCCATTGGAACGATATGATTCATATATGACAAGGAGTCCTTATGCTGCGCAATCATTGTCCACAGCCGTTAGAGCTTGGATGCTCCCAGGATCACCAGCAGAATCCCGATCGTTTTGGTGATGACCTGATCACCTAATAGCTGGTCGATACTGGTTGGTGGTTGATTAATGCTCAAAACTACGGGGGGTGAAAACCAAGGCCAATAGCTGATTGGTAGTTTCAATGTTTCAGTAAATCTTCAACCATACCTGTAGATGATGTTTCTAATCCACTGATATTGGCTTCGGGCACTGGTGCTACCCGCATGAATGGCCCAGCAGTCACCTAGAATGGTGAAGAATTCAGCGCCAAAGCGCAAGAACTCCCTGTTGCTGAGGAATCAGAAACCATCCAAGGGGTCGCGAGTCAGGGGATTCCTGGGGCACCACTTAATGGCTTATTCCTGGCATGAAGCAAGTGAACACAAGGATGAACTTCTTGGGCTAACATTCCGCGTCCTGACGCCAGTTGTACTTTGGATATCTGTAGATGTCCTTGACGCCGCAAAGTCGCCAGCCGAAAATGGGAGAATCTGTGACCGCTGCATACCGCTGTCAGGTTTGGAGCATTGTTATGGATCATGCTTCAACCCTGGAGTCATAGGAGGGATCCCCCAGTTAAGCCAACTGGTTTCCTATGAAAACACATGGCGCCCCAAAATGAACCGATCACCGGCAAGGCTGGAGCCGGACAACTGGAGGCTCGTCCGGTGGACCACATCGTGCTGGAACACATCATCTCTAGCCTACAACCGCCAAGAGGGAGAATCTAGAAATGTTAGATCAGTAATAATGATAGACACCGGATACCGGTTGATCAATAGCATCGTCAAAGGTGTGACCCATGGCGATCGAAGATCCCAATTCGCTGCTCCCAAGAAAGAACCGTCGGGCTCACTTTTTGTTGATGCTGTTGCACAGTGTGGGATCGTGTCGTTGTTTGGGAAAAATGTGCCACAGGTGGACAGTGGGTGTGTCTCTATGTATCCCCACACAGACCCCGACAAGGCCACGGTTGATTGTTGCACATACAGTTTACGGCTTGGTGCCCTACTTGTTACATCAACGATGGCTCCTCTTTGTGGTTTTACGTGCTACAATACCTCTGATTTTTTCAGACTGTCAAAGAGGTTTGTTCACAAATGGTAGTACCCTCAAGAAACTGCTGGTTTCTGACCATTGAAATGTGCGGTTTTTGTGATATTTTGTGGATACTCCCTTGGCTACACCTAATTTTCTCCTTGTTTGTTGGTTGTTATCTACGTCCCGTTCTTAACCAGTGTCAACCATCATTAACAGTCGATGTTGACTTCTCTGCACTTCTCTCAACCATCCTTGATCTTTGTCAACCATCAGTCATTAACATAGATTTTTGAGCACTAGCGACCATGAGCAACATCCTTCATGATCAACCAGAATTGTCAACCATCAACCTGTCCGTATGGATAATCTTAACCATAAGTCAGCACCAACAATCATTAACATTCATTTTGTCCACTACGAACCATTATGAACCACAATTTGTCATTCTTACGTAGTTTTTACTCATGATTCTTCAACCCTTAACCACTTAACTAGCCAGTAGGAACCATTCTTCAACCATTAGTCACTCAACTAGCCAGTATAAACCATTCTGCTTCAACCATTCAGCAATTAAGTAGTCAAAATCCACCATTCTTCATCAGCCCTGAACAACTTCACCAGGGTCAATCCCAAGCCCGCCGCTTGCGTGCTAGGCATACGGACAGCCGGGAAGACATCACCGCTGCGGAGTTGCAGTTGGCGAAGCGATGTCATGGCGCGCACATTGAGATGCTCCAAGAAGACATCACTGAAGTGACTCGGTGGTGGCTATGGGTCAAGGCTTTAACCAGCCAGTTGGGTAACTATGGTTAATAATGGTTACTAATGGTTGATAATAAGGGATAATCACCAACATATGGCTATGGGTTAATGTTAACCAACCAACTAATGGAGGATTTACCAACAATAATAAGGGAAAACAAAGGTTAGTGATGGGGGAACCAGGGGTACAGGGTTTTGACCCACATCCACTCGGTGGTGGGATGATTCACAGTAATTCAGAAGCAGACAATTTAGAATTCGTTTCGTTAATCTAGAAGTAGAACTGGGATGATTCATTAAACCAATCTAGAAGTAGAAAATCCACCATTTAAAGCTAATTTACTTATAAATGTGCTGATTAACCTGGCTTCCGGGTTAGTTTGCCAGAGGGTAATAATGGTATAGCATGGATAAAGACTCATAACGCTTTAAAGGAATAGTTTATCAAGATTTATCACGATTAATGCAAGGCATGGTGACCAACGACAAAGGTTGATGATGGTTACTAGTGATAGATCCATAATGTTCAATCACTCATCATTACTGTAGATTAATGAGCTCAAATAGCTGATGATTTACCATCAAGTATAAGATTGTCAATGTGAATCTGCCATTGGTGGTCCTAGTCGTTAATAAACATCGTTTTAATGATGGTTATTTGTGCTTGATTGGTGGTTGATAGTGGTTGTTCTAAGGCTTGGTAGGCTCCACTATAGCATTGATCATCCAGTGTGAGAATGCCTTTTCAGCTTGCCGAATCATACAGAAACAGTCAATTTGACGTCCTTTGGATGCTGAATTTTATTGTTGTAGTCCAGTTGTTGATGTAAATGTGCATAATCTCATCATTATAGTATCATAGCCATTATTCGTCATTATTGTCGCCATGATGAATAATTAATCATTGTAACACTATTCTCACTATCCGTGATCATCCGTCATTGACCACTAGATTTTCACTGGGGGCTGTGAAATGCCGGTTTCCTCAAAAATGCCAAGTGAATGTGCATAGACATCAAGGTGGATGTTGTTTCTCAAAATGGGGGACCCCCAGAATGGTTGGTTTACTGCTATGAATGGTTTATAACGGACGATTTCGGGGTACCCTTAATTTGAAAACCCCCATGTGATAAGTTTGCTTTTTTGTTTCGGTACAATCCCGACAGAGGCAAGTCACAATTGTCCAATGGGCCGATTGGGGTTCAGAATTCAACTCGCCTCACTTTAGAGGTCAAGCTGGCTACGTGGCCATGTTCATACCTGTGCAGTACAGTAGACTGCCAGATGTATGGCTGGGATCAATCCGTTTGATAGCACTCAATGTGAGATCAGCAATGGTCAAGTGTGGTCAGTGTGGATTTGTCAGTGCCAATTTACGAGCAGAAGGAGATGGGATCGTGTTCTTTGCCAGCTTTGCTTGCAAGGCTGCGTCGCATTACTTGCTCATCCACTATGATGTGCTTGGGCATGGCGCGATGGTGGTGGAGTAGAATAGTATCATTAGTACGAAGTATATCATAACAACAAGCTTTAATTAAAGAGTAAGTGATTGTTGACGATGAGTCTGATAAGACACTGAAGAGGGGCAATGTTAGAGATCACAATGTCCTCCCAATAGCCTACAGCGCAGTATGGATGATATACAGCTGGTTTTGAGAGACTCTCCGATTGCACGTTCAGGACTCCTCGCTGTCTTTCGGGTTGTGCAGGAGAGCACTCAATAGAAAGGCATTGGCACCCTTTTGCCCAATCAAAGCACGGATAGGAGCAATAATATCAATAAGTACAGAGATTACAAAGAACAGCAAAAGCCGGCAACAACGGCAATCAACATAAATAACCGATCGCGACCATGTCTTGCACTGCAGGGACGTCTTGTTTGGATTTGGACAACATGCTTTCCTGGCTGCGGTTTGAGGTCCCTTACTTGGATGCAAACAAGTTCGAGCTGAAGATTACTGGTCTGGTGGAACAGGACACAGAAGTACCACAGTGACGGTTGGCAAGCCTTGTCGAATGACGTTCTCTACAGAAGTGTGGAGCCTTTTGCTTCGTGAGTGTAATCATCTGTACGTATCCATGCATCCATGATCATCCATGCAAACGCATCCCCAGAATGCATGCATGGATACATACTGACATTTGCACATTGGCTATGGGTCAGTTCACCCAATTGTGAACACCAGATTGACGTGGCTGCCAAAAGTGGCCTTTGACGGCGACTCGCCCCATGTTTCAGGAAAGAGGGAGACTCCAAACCATGATTCGGCTCGATATGGCATGGTATGGCTAGGTTTCTCTCAGGGATATGAGTTCATTTTTTCTGTAAAATAAATCGGATTCCATTTCGCCAGCTGTGATTCACCAGCGGAGCAGCCGATACCTAGAAGCTCAAGTTGTCAAGTTGTTGCTGATAAGCCCCAGGTCACTGCTGTTGAGCACCAAAATCAGCAACCAACCCAGATGGTATGGCAACACACTGGCAAACAACTGATGGCCGATAGGGGATACTGTAGCGATCAACAATAGGAAACCCATCATGGCTTATTTATGCTGGTATGCTGCGGTAAAATGATTAATTAACTATGATATTGCCAATTGATTCAGAAATTTACCTATGGGCAATGCCAACAATATGGATACCCTGGGGTAGACTAATCTGGATGGCCATTTCTTTTTGGGAAATCCTGGGAAACCACCGATTGATGATTGAATGGATTTTCCATTGCCAGGTTAGTTTATCAGAGAGTACTGGCTAGTGATACTAACGATTGCCAGGTTAGTTTATCTGTTATCCAATACCAACAACATGGATAATGGCTAGTGATGCTGTTGCAAAAGGTGAATGGTTGCTGATGACTGGTACGCTGCAAGCATCAGCGATGCGTTGGGCCAGGAGCTCTCATTGTCCATGGCAAATATCAAGCGACGAGCCTCCAGCACACAGGCGCTCGCTTGGAGCGGAAGTGGTGACATGGAAGTGGTGAAGCAAACATGTTTCTTAACCCTTAGGGTCGGATCATTATTAGGCAGGATATGAAACCAAACTATCTCAGGAGTCATTTTTAGGATAAACATCATGGTTGAGCGACCAGGATAGGGAAATGACCAAGGGTGAACTTGCCATGAATAGAATTCCCACAAGGAATTATAGCTAATTGCAGATTATACCCACTTTGTTGGCATACCCTTCTCCGCTGGTGATCACTGGTTTACATCGACAGTTCAGCTGTTACCCAAACCCCTGCTTGATCAATGATGAACAAGGGCGGGGTTCTTCAGGGCTTTAAATATGACTAGATTCCTACTCTTGTAAAATCTGCAGAAATATCCAAAAAGGGGTCGTTTTGCATCCGCCACACTGGACTGCCACCTGTTTGGAAGTCAGTAGTCGATTGTCATCTGAGAGTTGCGGGCAGAAACATGGGGTTATGTCTTTTCGACATTACACTTCAGTATTGCAAACAATGATGGCCAAAAAGACTGTCAGACCATGTCAGACCTGCGATCATGCGGATGATTTCCACATTTTCTTCGGGGCATTGCGATTGATGTCAGGGAATCACTGGCACTGATCGGGGCGCCACAGGCAGTTCTCATGGCCTGCGCCGGAACGGGCCGCATGCACACCAAACACAGGTGCCCTTCTCGAGATCGGTTGAGCAGTGAGGAGTTGGTGATCAATGGACAACGGTGCTTGAGCACGTGAAAAAACGCTGTTGGTTCGATCAACGGTTGGTTAATAACATGTTATCATGAAAGATGAGCTGTGATCAAGCTTGACGTTTGTTGATCAATGCTTATGATCAATGAATCGATCAACAATTGGTTGAGGTTGGATAGATCAACCGCTGATTGATCAATAAACCTCACGGGGTAAAGATAGGTTTGGATAGTATATATACTGGTTTTGAATAGGAGATGCTGGTGATGTTGATGATCATTGCTCAACCGACGCTTCGCAAGGATTGCAGGTGTGAACCACAGGGGGTATCGTCCAAAAATTGACGCCTCAAGGCCAACTCTCGAGCATACTTGAGCAGTTTCCTGGAAGGTATTCTCCATGGGTGCTGACACACCAACTAACAAACCAGCTACTTTTTTCTGCACTTTTCTTTATCACACTTGGGCAATCAAGGCCAAGGTGCTTCCCCAACAAACCAGCTCGAACCTGTATGAAGAGTGAGCGGCTGAGTTTTGGCTTTTGACCTATGGATGATCATGAACACTGACCATTGGTCACTTTGGTCCTGACACTCAACCTTTACTTAAATATGAAACCAACAACAAACATGTGCTGGTTGTCGATTCTGCTGTTTGTTTTCACTGCATTCCTACTATCGAGTGATCATGTCCAACCATGATCATTTCTGCCTTTTCTATCATCTTGGGTTTATCACAATTTCTTCCGGTACCCTGGTAGTCGCTTACACCAGCGACGTCCAAATTTGCTTGGACCATACTTTTTGCCGCTTGTACACTCTACGGTACCCATATGAAACTATATGAAACCATACATATTCAACCATAGTAAAGCATTGTTTAACCATATTGACCCATATTGAACCACCTTTGAGCCACTTAGTGTCCGACCTTCGTTTTATTTTCGGGAGTCAACACCTCACAACCACAAGCGTTGCCGCAGGTTCTGGACGCATGTGCCTTGGGGTCCTGTTCCTTTGATGCAACGCCGGTGCTGGTTGCTGTTGCCAAGCGACTAGGACCTTTGAAATGAATTGTTAATCAGTTTTATAGAACTGATAGGGAACTATTTTAGTGTCATTAGATTGTCATTAGATCTTAGTTACTAGTGACTACTATCAATGAATATGTTATTGACTATTGTCAATCAATGAGTCGTTTGGAAATCGTTTGGAAATCTTGGGCAAACACCTCGTGGCCCCAGCACCAGAGGAACCTTGGGAACCGAGTGTAGCCCAGCCGTCCCCCCACCGCCCTGGCATTGCCCGAACGGCCGGGCAGGGCCCCAGGATTCCTTTGGATGCGCCAAGTGGACCGGCTGCAGTTTGGCCGAGGTGCTTCGAGAGGCGGACCGACCGCGGTGGCGGTTTATTGATGCTGGGGTTGATAATGGTTAAGTGATGTTAAGTGCTGGTCAATCATTGTTAACTGATGGTCAGTCATGGTTAACTGATGAGAGTTCAATAACCAACAGGTGGAGTTAACAATGGTTATATATATGTTACTATAATTATTATAGTGGATAATTGTGGCTCATCATCGTTGACAACAGGGAGGTGCAGCAACCAACAAGACTGATTTATCAATGCTTATCATGGAGAGCCAGCTATTCATAGATCATCCCCATGTTTGGCATAGCAGGTGATCGATCATCAAATAATATGGGGTTTATGATCTCCCATTCTGGGATGGTCAGCACGTGTTTGGAAAGCCATTGTTCATGGTGTTTGCAATGAATGCGGGTAGTTCACAGGTGTCAAATCATGGTTACCCTGTGGTTAGTAGGAAGGGCTTACTCAACACCATTGATTTACCGTTCCGCTTGGCTTGGATCCACTGCATGGCTGTAAACACTGCTGCTTGAAGAACCTTACATGAATGGCTACCGCAGCTCTGTGGTCCCTTGCGGCGGGTGCTCCCCCTGGGCATATCATGATTGATTCAAGGTATAGCCATCATTTGCTGCCTGTCCAGCCATGAATTAAAGTCATCTCCTGCGGTAGTTTCTCCATTATAATAGGCTGGCAAGAGGTGTTGGGGAAGGGAGGGCAAACTGCCTTTCGGGTGCCAGATGGGATGTTTGCTGGTCACATTTGGAACTCTGGTTGATCCTACCTTGTGACGCCTTGGGCACGGGCCAGGCTGGTATCAAAGAGGGGGCGAAGCAGGTGATCTTCACAGGAGCCGACAAAGGCGTGTCGGAGCGTTGGAGGGGAAGGGCCTAGCCATGGACATATCCTGTGGTAGGTAGTAGGAAGGGATCACAAGATATGGGATTTCTATTCTAATTGGTTATCAAACAAGATATAATATTTGCTATCACAAGATATATGAGTAATAATCATTGTGCATGATTTGGTGGGTCCCCTATTTTGAGAAACCATCACGTGTCTGTAAGTACTTCGTGTAGCTATGGGTACTTGTTTTCACAAGCTCAAGTTTTGTTGACATTGGAAGTATATATTTCTGACACCCCAATTTCTGACTTGAGGAAAAGCAATGTTTTGAAAGTTTGGCTCAATGCAACCAACAGATGGATTTATCTAACAGCAACTTATTTCCGGGGCCAACCAGTAGCAAACATTTTGTTCAGGTTTCACAAATTACGTAAGTAGGTTTCGCCTTTTGTGTCAATGATCTTTGGATGTTTTGTTTTGGTTGGGACCTGATGACAAACCAGTTTCAAATTGTCAAAATGTATTTCTCAGGGGATCAAGAGAAGCATGCCTTGAAACTAGGATAGTCAAGTAGGTTGTACCCTTCATAACAATTATGTCGAACCGCCAAAGTGTCACCAGATCATCGCTTTTCGACTCGCAAAGAAGGCTGTCTCAAGATGAAGAAAGTTGCTTGATGAGAATGATAAGGGATTTAGTTTGGTGCGTTCTTTTGAAGCCTGGGCCGGAGTCATACTTCTTTCAGTCAATCACCGCTGTTTTTGTGTATCCTTTGGTCGCTTTGAGTTGTTCCTCATTGGTATCAGTTTTCGTTTTCCCACTCGTAGAAGCATCAGTCTTTGCCTCTACATCTGAACTTATCTCTGCAGCAGTTGGAATTGGAGCCTAGTGGCAGTGCCACATGGGCAAATGTTCTACTTTGGTACAGCCAAGCCCTGTCAGCTGGATTCGTTCATCAATCACATCAGCAGCGAATTGGGAGCACTCCCCAATATGCACATGAGTAGTTTGCAGGAATGTTAGCAACCCATTTGGGGACTTGACTCATCGTCCTAACATCCGTGCAGATCTCTTGTGAATATGTGTTTTTACATTATACTCTCTAAAAAGTATAATCCCTAAAAAAAAACAGGATCCTGCAATCATCACAAAACCAGGGCTACTACCCTATCATTAGTCAACCTAATCCTACCATTAGAAAAGATTAACAACGATTATACAATCCTAGAATTAAGAAATGATTAATCCTAGTATAGAGTCCTATATATAGTTGATATATTATTAAAGATATTTGTATATAGTGAATATATGGTTCATCCTATAGGATCCTGGAGTCGTTACTAGATGAAATCGTCTCAACAAAAAACACGACATCAGCGATCCCAGCAGGTGTATCCAGCCGCGCCAGGTGTCGAGGCCGGGAAGGTCCAATATTTCCAGCGGTCCCTCAGCATCGAGGAGGCTCTCAGGGGTCATGTGCCTGGGCGTGGTTCCGCACCGCACCGTTGTGGAGCGCATGGCGCCATGGCGGGTCGAAGTCTACCAGCGGTGCGACACAGCAATGGCCATGTTAACAGCTATGAATGATGGATGTTTATCATGGATGATAAAAACATCATAAGCATTATATGATGGATGTTAACAGCAATGGATGTTAACAGCAATGGATGTTTATGCCATAAGCAAAAGTTAACCCCTGGATGATATTCACATAAGCAATGTCATCCAGCAATGGATGATAATTAAACATAAGCAAAAGTGAATGGATGACATAAGTATCATAAGTGTTAACCCTAAAATGTGAAGAAAAAACGCATAAGCAAAATCGTGAGGACTGGCAAACTGTCAGGACATGATCCAAGTGCTGGGTGGTGGGGTGGTGACCCTCAAGGCTGGTGGTCCAGTGAGGTGATGTTGGTCTACCAGATGAACGGCGAGGACTTGAAGCCGGCGCACGGCTATCCCTTGCGCATCATCGTTCCTGGATGGTACGGCATGGCCTCGGTGACTTGGTGAATGCAGACACCTGGTTTTCAGGAAGATTTTTATTGGTTGGGTTACAGATTGAATCATGCAAGAATGATGATCCGATGCAATTCCTCAAGTTGGTCGCCGGGGTGTGACTGTCCCATCCGGAAGTGGCACTGAACGGGCCATATCCAATTCGCCTGCACAGGTTGATTGTTTTGAATCAGGAAAGTATGGTGCTGGCAAACTATCCAAGCAATCGATCAGCTATCAAAACAATCCACTATAACAAGTACATCCAAGTATCATTGTTTCTGATGTTTGCTCTTGTGTTGTTTGTTGGTACTATCCATCCCCATTTGGGTATGTGCCAAGCCATAATGGTACCTCCAGTCAACCAATGGTTTCCATTCGTGAAATGATCATTTTTTGGTGGGTTACAACGGTTACCCTATAGCTTGGCACATGCCCCGTGGTGGCAATGAGCTGTGAGGTGAAATGGTTGACGAACATCGAAGTGGTGGAAGGTCCATGGTGGGGCCATCAGATGGAGGCGCGCGCTTGCTGTGCTGAGGATCGAATGCTGAGTGGACGCACTGTTGGGGTTCTAGACTGCTTGGATATGGTTGGACTTTGATCACATGGTTTTCTTATTGGTTTTGAAGGGATGATTTGGGTTAATAATAGGGGATAATCACCAACATTCACCAACCACAATGGTGAAACAACTACAAGATAATAGTGGTTTCTAAAAATAGGGAAGCCCCCAAGTCATGGTTGGTTTATCACTAGAAATGCTTAATATGGGATGATTTTGGGGTACCCCTATTTTAAGAAACACCCACATTAGAACCGCAGATTCTACAACATTAATTGGTAGTTGACTGAGTATTGTTGTTACATTGACCACTAGCAGCAACAACAGTGGTTATACAAACTTGGTTGTTACATGTTTTGACTGCGTGTGGTCCGTGATTCGTGGTAGGTTATGCTTAATGCCAGGTAGAGCAAATGTGGTTTACCTGAGAGTTCGCGCATCGGTGCTAGTAATCAATCGGTTTCCAGGGCTGAAGACAGGTTCTGGTTGACCATATTGTGATTTCTCAAAAGGGAACCCAAACATATTACTAGAAATGATGCAACATGAATTAAAATGATGATTGGGTACCCACCACTGTATCTCTATATAAGTCTCCCAGCAGACGCAGAATCAATGCACTGGGTTCACGGGAAAATTGTGAAAATTCAGAGAGGCGGAAGATGAGTGGTACTAATCATGGTAAATCACAAGATTGATGATGCGTACAAATCGTAGATCTCTAGGTTTCCTGTCAATGTATGTCAATGTTCCCATCATTTCAGGGATGGATAATGATATATATATATTTACATATTCGATCAGACTCATTCTGGGGATGTGAACAGCCAGGAGGCACTGCAAACGCCTGTTGGCACCAGCTATTTCCTGCCCAGCCGTTTGGTTTATCTTTGAGTATTTTTGGTAGGTGGAACAGACACACTACAGGTGAAACATGGTGAAACCAGGGATGTTATAATGATGTAGTAAGCGCCAGTACTGAGATGGCATTTATGATATATTTCTAGACACAGAACAGCTTTTGGTCATTGCTTGCGCTCTCGCTGTAAGTTCTGATGAAGCATGAGACCTGATGGTGCCTCCTACGTGAACAGCAAAACGAAGGAACGAAACAGCTGAGAACGGACGGAAAACAGCTCTCACACCAGCTTCTTACCTCTCTGCAGTCTCTTGGCTATGGGTCAATATTAACCAACCAATAATGGTGGATAATAACCAACAAACTATAAGGAAATCAATGGTTAATAGTGGGGAACCAGGGGTACGGGGTTTTGACCCACAGCCTCTTAAGCATGGCAAGCGCCCCAGTAGCGGAACGTGCACGATCATCGGACTGAGTCTCAATCAAACGACGAAGTCTCATGGCAGCAACATGATCCAATCGCCAGTGTCCCTGAGAAACCTGTACCGACTGTTGTGAGTGTTGCAAGATCTCACGTTGATACGGAAAACATGGGTTTCTGACCAAAAACCCCGTTCGTGCTTTTGATTGTTACTCGATGCTGTTTGGTTGACATTCCAGACCAGCGTCATCATCGTCATTGCTCTCGTAATTGCAGCACTTCTCATTATTGTTGTTACATCTTGATTATTCTAAACCACACCCTAGCACAACAACCCTCTTGTCGCCGGGTTTGGTGATACACAGAACCATACCAGTATTGTTGGCCACATGACTACGACCATTATGAACCACTATCCTATTGCTGGTCATTTGACCGTGCCAAAATAAACGGAGCAGCTGTGCCACAGAGATGGTGCTGTGTCTCCCTTCGGTCACCCCACCCCTTGCGCTGTGGCGCTCAGGCCTACTCGTTCCGCCGGGCTGCTGAGGATCCCGAACGGGTTCCCTTGACACAGCTGCCCGTGCGCGCGCTCATGGCTCCTCCTGGGGTTCCAGATTTCTTCTCGCGCACACGCGTGGTAGCGCCGGGCAAGCACCGAATCACTGGAAAGGCGCCAGGGGCCCAGGGGTGCTCAATGGTGCTCAGGGGAGAGTACCATCACCAACGGAACCATGAAAAGTTGCAGTTTTTCACTTTTTTTCTGCCAAATTTGGAGCTCAGGATGGTACCAAGATGTGCTTTTCACAGAGGGACCTGGCGAAGAAGTGTAACAAGATAGAGTTTCCGCCAAACTTGGCTTTGAGCATGCGTGGAAGCAAGCCAAAAGCGTAAACTAGTTTCATACAGTAGATACACTATGTAGACAGTAAATAGATGTATAAATCAATATAAATCAGACAACTGATTAGAAAAGCAGAGACGTGTACAGTACCCGAATAAGACTATCTGGCATCTGTTGGTGCGCATCACACCCAGATGCCTGATTACATCGGTTACACCCTAGACATGTCCGTTTTGGAATGCTACCACCTTCAATGAACAAACCCATGCAAGTCGAAGATTTCCCAACTTAGATTTTCAAATTCATGAACTCGCACCACGTGCCATTTCTCATAATATGCATTCCAGCTTTGAGCTCGTCACACATGGCCCACCCCTCAAGTCAGAGGTGTTTCGTGTGATGTTCTTATCAAACATGATACGTATCAGCCCTACGAATTATTGCAAAATGACCAGATATCAATATGGTGTTTGATATTTCCCCGTTCAATAATGTATCATTTTACCATTCAATAATGACCAGATGTTTATCAAGGGCACATGTCAGGTCTGGGCCGGTGCCGTCAACATTGAATCGGTGGAAGTCTCCTGTGACTACGGGAAGAGCTGGACCAAGGCGACGGTGGAGGACGCGGACGCAACGGGGCCTCACCAAGCCTTGAAATGGACCAAATGTGTGTTTGTTAGAATAGGGGATCCCCAAAAATGGTTGGTTTATTATGGTTTACTATTCTAAATGACTATCAAAGGATGATTGGGGGGTACCCCTATTCTGAGAAACACCCATATTGTTGTATGAACACATTCTGGATTTTGTGTAGGTCCTTTCTTACTTGTGTGGATATCCAGAGTTTTATTGTAGTTCCTTTCCAATATTGGGGAAAACATTTTGTGTATACCATGCATGGAAAATCCCCATTCTGGATGTCTTTGCTCCACTGACGACATTGCAACGGGGCTGATCTGAGCCACATGAAGCGGTTCACCGATTGATATCATTCGACTGGTATCCAAATGTATCCACCCCTAGTTCTCCTATTATTAGCCATTGTTTTCCCTATGGTTGTTGGTGAACTTATCCCCTATGAAATTTTTTGGTTAACTGATTGACCCAGCTCGCCAAATGGTACCATCCCCATCTGCTGACCTCTTAGAGCAGATGTGAAACCATCAGCCTTGCAGGAGAAGAACGGACCTTTCGGCTGGGCCAACTGGTTCTACGACTGGGAAACGCCACAAGAAGGCAGCATGCCTTGCGTTGAAACAGGTCCAGTGGAGTCATGTTGGCAGATCATGATAGATCCAACGAAAGACATGATGTTAGGTCATATGGGTGTTTCTCAAACTAGGGGTACCCCCAAATCATCCATGATCAACCATTTATTGTGGTAAACCAACCATTTTTCGGGTCCCCTATTTTGAGAAACCACCATATGGTCCAGGATGTCAAATGAGCATTTTTGGTCGACTCTAAGACCGGTTCTGTCGGCGAAGGCTTGGAAGGACCTCACTGACGAGTGTTAAAAGAAGAAATAGCTGTAGTTCATTGGTTGTGGCAGGGTGCAGGTTGCACAACTCACATGATGATTCGTTGTTGGACTGCCCAGTTGGTGGCCGCATCGTAGCATGTGACAAGACTTGCTCGAAAATGCTCCAAACGGTCCATGGCCTGCAGCTGAACACATGTTGCTGCCTGCAGATTGCATGATTTCGGCGACGACCGGAAGAATTACGGAGATGATGACGGGATGTAGCAATCTGGATCACAACTCCCACAAATAGATGAACATCAACATCCAACCAAGGGTCATGTTGTCACCATGCCCACGCCCCACTGGTTGGGTTCGGGCTTGGGCCACCAGCCACGCCCGGCACCCAGGGACTTGTGTGTTGATGTGCCGTGGCTTTGATCAGAAGGGTCGCAGCCAAGATGTGCCCAGCGATGAAGCCTTCAACTGGACCGGTACCCTGGCGCCGTGGAGTTGCTGACGGGTTGCCGTTGGTAGCCGTTGGTTGGTGTTGGTTGCCGTTGGTTGGTTGGTTGGTTGGTTGGTTGGTTGGTTGAGGTTGAGCTTAAGGTCAAGGTCAAGGTTAAGGTTAGTGAGTTGCTTAGTCAGTTGGTGGTTCATGTTGGTTGGTTGGTTGGGAACTTCGCTATGAATCAGCTCGTGAAATGGAAGATGACTTGGGGAAGTCGACGGCTGTTGGCGCCTTCTTGGAGAGCGGGGCACCGCCATAAAATCCAAAATGCAAAGTGATCTTCAAGTGTAAAGGATACCCAGGGGTTTCCTAAAAGAATTGTCCTAATAAAATGATGGAATCCTTGACAACAAGAAACATCTTCAACTGTAAAGACACTTGTAAAATTGATTCTTTCACTTGGATTTTCCGAAGACAATGGTGGATTTTCCATTGCCACGTCAGTTTACCAGAAGGTAATTGATGGAACGTTTGATAGATGATCCCAAGGGATGTTTGAGTCCACAATGGCTGCAGAGTTCCAGCACAATATTCTGTCAAAGTCGGGCCATGGGTCTAGAGAGTCTTGAACTGCAGTGAACTGCAGGACTTGACCACAGCTTCGGGATGAATCAATCCAAATGATGGATGACGGTGGACAGAAATAATGATCTGGTTGATCACGTCTATGCAGTGGACATGATTCGAATTTTACCATTTCCGAGTCCACTCAGCGAAGCCATGCCGGTATTGCGAATTCTATACTGTACATGTATCACCATGTGTCCCTGTAAAGTACTGTAAAGTAAAGATTCAAAATGATGAGCCACTCACACTGGAAGGATGTCTTGATATGTCCAAGCCGAATAGCCATGCCGCGTTCGTTGGCTGCTTGGATACCCAGGGCCCTGGGTTCCGACCAAGGAATGGGTGACACCCAACCGCAGATGGTCTACGTGAGGTTGGGATGGGTACTGGATGGCTGGTGGTTGGGAGGGAGCTAAGGAGCCAGGGGTACCCATCTAGCCAGGAGGCTTCCAACAGAAATATGTACAGATGAGATCAGATGAAATCAGATGATATCAGGTGATGGTGTCTTCAAGAACGGGGTCAATGATTAAGGCATTGACCTCAATGGCATCCCCTTGACCGGAGGATCGCCTCATGGAAGATGGGGTTTGGCCCAGGAGATGCCCAGTCACTAGCTGCCTAGCTGATTGCCACAGTTATTGCTGGTTTATTTCTGGGGCCACTGGTGGTAGTTGACTTATGTCGACCTCTGTTGACTTGTTTATTTTGTTTGTTTTCCATGACCCATAGGTGGTGACTTACATTTGGGAGAAGATGCGATGATACTGATCATCTCAGGAATTATTATTCCTAGATCAAGAAACATCACAAATGATGTGTCTTCTTGACATTGCGGGTACCACTGTCGATTTGCAATGCTTCGCATATTTCAAGATGATATGCAATGATAAATGATAATGTATTTTCGGGGATGGTTGGGGTAAGGTACCGTGCTTTGTCTACATGATATATCATTATGATTTATGATTTATTAATCTATAGATCTACAGTAGGTATTCTGTTTACGGTATCATGGTATAATCGGTATAGTATCTACAAGTTGGCAGTGTAGAGCATGCTGTGCATAGGCTGGGGATTCATACTACGGGGCCGCAGTTGGGGAAGAGGGAGGCTTTGTGCTGCCACAAGACCGTACTGCAACAAAGACGCTTGATACACGCTGGTAAACTACCCATAGCTGGCTGGAAAATCACCATATTTTGTAGAGAAACCCTGGGAAACCATCAATGATTGGTGGATTTTCCATTGCTACGTTAGATCACCAGAGGGTAAGACAAAATTACTTGCCAAGATCTCGGAATTGTCGGGAACATATCAAGATAGTCATTTGAGCTTGCAAAAAATTACTTAGACTTGTCACATTGCTTCAGGCATTTACACTTGACACATTGACATGTTGCGATGGTGCTCAGTTTGAGACATGCAGTTGCGAGTCAACAACTTTCAGTTTCCTCGTTATCGAAATTGTACGGCTGTGCGTTTGCAAATTTAGACATGTGAGTCCATCTTTGCAGTTGCAAATACCTTGCTGGTGGTTTCATGCGTTTGTTATACTTTTTTGGGACGCTTGGTTGATTCACTGAGATTTCTGGGATGGCTTACAATCACCAAAGAGCTCTCTTTGCTATGAAAAACATGTGATACCAGGTTGTCCCTGGACCATTCATGATGAAGCACCCAAAGATGCATTCTTTCACCAAAGTGGACTCGTGTTTGATGGTCGGGAGGTCCCTTCATTGGCGACCTGATGTACCAATCTCTCTCTCTCTCTCTCTTTATATGTATATATATATATAACTATATATATTCTTAATCGATGCCTAAATCCAAGCAGGAGATGCCGCGGGCTTGTGATTTTCGTAGATTTTTCTGCCCAGAAATGGTGGTGTCTCAAAAAATAGGGGACCCCAAAGCCATGGTTGGTTTACTACTCTAAAAATAATTATCAATGGAAACCAAACCATTTTTTATAAGGTGGTCCTCCTATTTTGAGAAACTATTATAAGAAACCACTTACCCCTGGTTTAAATAATGTGTTTGTCCCCGATTCTACCAACACCGAAATCGGGGCCGCAAAGATTGAACAACTGGGAAAACAAGATCTGGCTCGGAAGCGCTGCCGCATCAGGGTGGACCCCAAGATCCAAGACACGGGCAACCAGCGCCTTGGAGAGGACTTCTGCAGCCCCCAAGTTCTGCAAGAATGGAGGGATTCTATGGGATTTTCGTGGTTTTCTACAATGTTTGTTGTAAAAGATGGTGATTAATGATGATGAATTCTGGTCATGATTCGTTTGCAGCCAATTCCAGCAAGATGAGATTCCGTAAACTTGGTATGCTGACCATGGGTACCCCATTGAGAGACCGAAGTGCTTGGACAACAGGGTCACCAAGTTTTGGAGAGTATACACTGTATTTCACTTTCTAGGTCTCAGAATTTCAATGTTTGAGCGTTGCAAGCCCTCAAGTCCTACAAACTTTGCTTGCTGAGTTACAGCAAGTTCCATGGAATTTGCCCTCACCTG
The DNA here is from genome assembly GCA_009767595.1 of Symbiodinium kawagutii. NCBI lineage: Eukaryota > Dinophyceae > Suessiales > Symbiodiniaceae > Symbiodinium > Symbiodinium kawagutii. The sequence goes on from VSDK01015404.1 coordinate 320,803, forward strand.
TAATGATTTCTCACCATTTACAGAAGTTCTTTTTAGTATAGTATATTAGTTGTCACAACAAGGTTGAGCGAACCTGGTCCCATGGTCTAAGCAAGCTGGCCCAAGAAAAATAGATTGGTTTCAATGTACTCCCACTTCAAATCAGCAACTCTTTCAGTGCCTGAAAAGATGTTACTCCTGAACTTGGCAAAGCCATGCTCAACGGCGTTGCAGCAAGTCGTTGCCATGGGTCATGGTACTCTACGTTGAATGGCTGGTGCAAGATTCATTCCAAACCTACCTCGTCCCCATCCTGACGCCCTGGTTAAGCCCCTCTAGTGTCCCTGCCTGATGCCCAATTCTCCCAGCTCGTAACCCTGGGGCGGGTGTATGGCGATGGTTCACGGATGGCAGACTTTATTGATAAATCTAACTGAGACCTCAGGATCAACCTCGTCCCTGAGACTCGAGCTGCCAAACAGAAGTTGAACGTCAAAACTGCAGATGCTTGGAACAGACTGGGGTTCTCTTGGTTGAGGTTTGTGAGTGTCCTTACAGTGGCTTTAATGCTTAGGGCATGGTGGTGAGCCACAGGGACTAAGGAGAACCCCCAACAAGATAAAGCTTGAACAAAATCATTCAAAACACTTGCTCTTTCACCTTCTGATACATTCTGATACAATATATGTAATGTACTGTACGTCATATGTTTTAGACGGTAGATATTGTGATATGCTAGAGTAACGGACTAAATATACACCGGATGATTGATGATCTGATGCGATTTGTTACACCAACTAGAATATGTAAAATATAATGTGCATCGGAGTGTCGCAATACAACACAACAATTGTCAGTGACAGAAAACATAATTTATATAAGAACATTGTGACATGGCAATCCAGTACGCCAATAAAATAGTTTTACATAGTATGATATTACATCTACCATAGAGGTAGACTAGTTTTCATGCATGGGAATGTGGCATGGTATACCTTATGGTGTAGTATTCTACAATGCAAGTGCGGTACGATATGATGCAACAATATATATTCATATAGGATGGCCTGTTCAATAAAGGATGTTTGTAGCATTTCATATAAGTAAAGTACATAGAATAGGCAACACATTGTAGAGTTTTGAGACAATCTGAGGTGCTATGTTTGATGTGGCAAATTAATTAAGCGATGATATCAATTCACAGCAATGTAATCATGCAAGTATAATGCTGTAGAATGCAATTCTTACATATTTTAATTAAGGATGCCGCAGAATCGAAGATCATCAGTGCAGTGGACATCGTTCATAGATGGGTCTTCCACTGGCGTCGCCACAGGTGGCTTTGTCCGCCGAACCCGCCAGAAATGGCAACTGGTTCCCCAGAAAAGCCGTGGACTCTGCGATAGTTCTGTGTGGTTATGAACTTGGATGGTAGTAGGTACCATGGTACCACCATGGCTGGACAAAGCCACATCGTTAAGAACTTTTGGCACCTGGGATGGTTTTAGAAAGCCCAGCAACGGATGCAGCGTTACATGGAAGCTCCAACCATCCCAGGATCATCATGTTGATGGAAGCCTAATCGAGGGGAGACCATTTCTGGTGCTCCGCAACAGTCGCCGGCAACGAATGCCATGGGAATGGGTACGGAATCGGACATCCGAATCTATCCAAATCCCATTCATCACACTAGTCAACCACACAAAACCTGGCTTTATCAGGCTTTATCAAGTAATTAATCATGCTTTATCAAGTAATCATGCTTTATCACTTTGTTCAACCCTGGCTTCATCAGTCGTACTCACGTTGGCAAACCCTGGCATCTCTTCGTTGTACCCTTTCCAGGGGGCGTTGCTCAGGACGGAGCGCCATTGACGGCCAGTGACTGTGATGCGTTGTACCGACAGCCGGGAAGTCAATGAGCTACCGAGCGTTCGGCTGATGAAAATGGCAGGTTTAGGCATGGTTTAGGCATGGTTGCGAAAGCATTCCGGATGTGTTTATTGTTGGGTTGTTCACTAGGAAAATGTTGCATTTTTATGCATTTTTATTTTTGGTCTCAAAATGGTCACCAAGATTGAGACAAGCTGGCAACCACCAGACGAAACATGGCAGCGCAAGAGAAAATCTTTTGAACGTACAGGGCACCACTGCGCTTTGCTCGACCACACGTCTCGTAGTGGGCTGCAGTGTGTGCTAGAAAATTATTTTGTCTAGTTGCTTTCGGTCAACTTGCTGTACTCGCATTGATTGAAACAAACATATGCCAAGATCCAATTGGTGTATCCTGGCGCTGGTGAACAATTGAGCTGGCCCCCTTTGGGCTAGGTAGAGCTTGGCGCAAAAAGATGCATCTGGAGCAAATTGGGCACGTTGACCGTTGTTCGCAGCCAAATTGTTTGTTGGAATCCTATCCTCACGTGCGCTGCTTTCTTCACCTAGCTTTTTGAGACACTGTCAGCCCCGCCTGGTCCCCAGAATGTTAGATTTTTCGATAGATGATGACTCTCAAGCAAATCGCTGGCGACATCATTCTGGGTGCCAATGGTGCCCCCAACCATTCCAGCAGATGTCAACGAGTAGCTGTGGATTTGGGCTTTGAGACACTTGTAGAACCAGCAGAGGACTGAAATAAAGTGCACAGCCACATGTCGGGCAGAGGATTGGCATTCGCGAACGTCACGAACATGATGCACACACGTTTCCGCACCACGCTTTGCACTGGAATCGTTCGAGTGCGTCGCGCCAGGTTTATCAGTCGAAACTGCACATGTCACATGTCACATCGATGACACTGGCATCTTTTCAGTGAAGCCTTGATAGCTCCCATTGGAGCAATAGCTGTGCTGCAGCCATGCTCAAGAAGAGGCTGGGCAGGGTTCGAGCTGGTAGCCTGACTGAAACGCATGCAGATGGCAGAATGATTCGCCCACCGATTGATCATTGATTCCCCACTCTTGATCAAATATAAACATGAAATTGCTGAAACTAGCATAAACCAAGCATTCAGAACTTCTCACCACTGACATTTTGCCAGTGAACGTCCTCCTAGCGCCATCGTTGGATCCATTGACTCGCTCCTCGTGACCTGCGATAGGAAACTCACAGCGTCCTTCTTAGAAATTCCCGAGGAGAAGGCCAGGGGGCCATGGACCGGTGCAGTTTCTGTGGCATTTTTTGGCTTCAACAAGTGGTCCAAGTGTTCCAAGGGCAGTAATTATGAAGCAAGTATAAACAGTCATGCAGCAATGCATTGACAATTTATCAACCCAAACTGATGAATTATATAGTGCTACAAGTAATTTCTCAACCAAACTGGTGAATTCGGGATTCACTGTTGCTATTCGGACTCTTTCAGGGCCTGAAATCCAACCTGCGCTACGTTGTGTTGGGCCCCAGATGTGCTTGATCCATACTACTGAATCTACTGAGCCCCTTGAGGTTGGTGACAGCCAAATCTCAGGCCTATTTGTATCGTGGCTGCTAAAGATTTCAAGCATGCTGTCCATGATTGGAGGTGCTCCCGAAACCACCCAACACTCAATTTGATGGAGGTCCTTTTTGCAATTTTGACACCATCACGGGTCAATTTGTTTTGGGTACAGCATTTACGGACAGCTCCATGTATGTTTGTCGCTTTGCTACTGACATCCGAGTGTTTAGTTTCGGTGTTTGAACCCGTATTTTTGAACGATCACGACATTCATGTATTTTTTTGAGGCCTCGGGATAGATGATGCTGGCATCCTCAAACAACACTTCATCACGAAGATGATCACTTTGGATTCGTCATCAACAGTGTGTTTGAATCCAGTTGGGTACAGTAGCCACCTACAGGACACTTTGTTGAGAAGTTGGAGGAGTGGCGAACACAGCTCCTTGGCCGTTGCACCTGGTTGTCGTTGTCGTTGTCGTTGTCATCCACGTCCCTCCCCGGTACGGATGATCTTTTCGGTACAGAGCTTGGTTGAAGCCCGCGAAGTCACAACTGAACGGATGGTGATGCGCCTCAACAGCAGCAGTGGCCAAATCCCTCTGTTCAGTTCTGGACCTATTCAACAGCAATCACTCCAGAGTGTTACATGTACAACTCATTGACGGTCAATTATCATGCCCAGTTAGTTGACATCGAGGTAACCATTGGTTATATCATCATTAATTGCTAGCAGCTACTGATTAAATCAGTTAGCCACATCGTTTGCCACTAGGTTTACATGGCTGTGGGTCAAAGCCCTGTACCCCTGGTTCCTCATCATTATCAATTAATTTCCCTTTGATTATTGGTGGTATTCCCCATTAATTGGTTGATTAATATTGACCCATGGCCACATAATCTCTCTCAACTCCAATGAAAGGATGTTCCGACTGCTCAGGTGACTGGACGCTGACTGTTGGGGAATCGACCTTCAAAGTACACAAGGCACGCGTTGGCAGAGTGGCAGCAGCTGCTAATGTTGGATTGATACAGGTTGTTGGTCATTGGAGGCTGGGGAGTTGTGACATGCAAACCCCACTGTGACACATTGATTCAGGATACTTTGGGCTAGCCATCATCCATGAACGGGGTATAGTGCCTGCCTTTTTGCTGGTGTCGAAGGTTTGAATGGTCTGCTGGCCGGAGTTTTTTGTGGCTTTTTTTGGCTCACATCGCCTTTGTATGATTGGCACTCCCTCGGGCACTCCGGAGATCTAAAGGCAATGCGTTTGTTTCTTTACCACAAATGTGGGTTGCTTCCCCTACTCGTATAACTACAGTATCCACGAAGAAATGATTCTCACCCCTGAAATTGCATCATGTTGCATCATGTTGCACCCATGATTCCTGGATTTTTCTCGTGTTTTATCAAGTCATCACTGACCACCAACTGCTGCAGAGCTTCCAGACCACAGGTCATCGTGGCCACAGGGGAGCGTGCCAGTGCCTTCCTGGCGGCGGCCTTCAGAAAGGCGCCACAATGGGCAGTTTGTTGGGGATGGGTTGGTTGGGGTTGGTTGGATTGATGGGTCAGGATGGATCCATATATTAGATATATCTAGATATGCTAGACGTGCAGGCTTGCGTGGTATCACCGCGACAAATTTCGATTCATGTCGCCGTTGGTAGGGAACTTTGTCAGCTTTTGATGACCCCCAGTGCCCTTTTTTGATGCCTTATCCACCCTGTCGTGCAGGTTTTTGTCATAGCAGGAGGAGCTGCTAACAGGAAACGGTTGAGAAGTATCGTGCCCTGGTTCTCAGCCAACCTGCACCTTCGCCATGCCAGCACCTTGGCGCTGTGGAAGAGCATACAGATTTGACCCAGTGGGGACCACAGATCACGGTCACCGGAGTCTCACCGGGGTCGCTCGCAACGGTGCACGTGGCCGTGAACGGTTCGTTTGTGTTGTTGATGGTGAAACACCATGATCATGGTTGTTGATTGATGGTTAAGTGGTGCTAAATTGGTGGTTAATGTTGATAGAAGGCGGTTGATTGATGGTCTATAGGTGGTGAATGTTGGTAAATGGTGGTTGATTGGTGGTTAACGTTGGGGAATGGTGGTCAATGGGTGGTTGAGGTTGGCAAAAGGCGCTTGATGAATTTATGTAGATGGTTGGTGGATTCGTGGTTGATTGGTGCTTAAGGTTGGTAAACAATGATTACTGGATGGTCAATTGGTGGTTAATTGATGTTGTCACATGGTGGAATGCTGGAAGTACCAGGTTTGTGAAATCATTGCCAGAGATTGGTTGCAGGCAAACATCCCAGCGAGGTAAACGGGCCACCAGCAGACCCGACCAGGCATAGCCACGCTGCCATCTCCCAATAGACACGACCATTCGCTGGGGCACATTTGAGTGTCTACCTATCATCACCTATCACTTGTTTTCCTGGTGCTTCACTCTCTTTGCTTATCATCTACTAGTGAAGTCTTTCAGGATATTGTAGATTTGCAGGTAAATTTGCAAGTAGAACAACACTAATTTCGTGACGTTCCGGCACTTGATTGTGTTGCTTTGTTATATGTCGATGTAGTACCAATTGTGCTTGGTATATCATGGTATTTTTGTTTATTAACAGAAGTCCCCACATGTTCAAGGTATACCTACGTATGATTTCCTTAATATCTTTCCATGAGTCTTTGATGTGTGCGTTTGTATGTGTGCAATGATGCAGAACTAGAAACGTCCTACACAAGTTGGTTCAGTGCCATTTGTATGCTTGCAACTTGCAATGCACATTTTGATGTAGATGCAGGCATCATATGCAGATCCTAAATTTCACCTTTGTCAGTTCTCTTTGTGCAATTTCCAGAGACGAATATCGCATGTTCCGCTGCACACATCCCAGGTGATGCAGGATTTTGCCAACAAGTGAAACATGTTGGATCACTACCTTGACACGAAATTATTGATCCATTAAAAGGAGTTGGTTCCCCACTACGGCCATTTCTGGCCTTCAATTTGGTAGATCACTCGCTGCGAGGCTACTGCCCAAGCAATGTTGGCCCTACTTCGAGGCGCAGTGGACGCGAACGGGATGGTCATCCGAGCGCAGCCCCCCAGAAGGTCGACATGTCCAAAACTGCCACTGCCAATTTGATCCAATTTGAACCTGTTGAATGATGTTACATGTCCAATTGATCTTGCATGTCCAATTGATGATACATGTCCAATTTGAACCTGTTGAATTCGTTGAACCCGCACAGCGTTTTCTCATGTGTTCTCCATAGCTTTCCTCCAAAAAACATCATCCAACCGCAATTTTGGGTTGACCGGTGTAAATGTATTTCTTTTGATAAGTGCATAAATCAAAGATATGTTATGTTCAACTTCCTCGATTCAGGCTCATGATCGTTTTCATGCGAATTGCTCCTGGGAAACTACGAGGTTTGGTGGCTTTTGGGGTACCTCCATTTCGCCTGTGAGACGTCGCCATGCCTACGTTTGTTCCCGATCAACACTTGGCAGTTGCCCAAGAGAGAGATTCGAGGTCTTGATATTGATTGGCCTCCTTGTGAAGCTGCAAGTGATTCTCCTAGTGCAAGAGGTATATAGCTTGCCGAGAATTACCATTTTGATCCATTTTGATCCATTTTGAAACAGACCGAAGGCGCATCTCTGCAAAAGGCATGCTCTCAGTTTCGCAACAAACACCGTTTGGAAAATAAGTGCCTGTGTGATTGTTTTAGATGGATGCAAGGTGTTTGGAGGTTGACCTTCACCAGAGTTTGACTCAATTCCACAAACAGACCTCATGACATTCAAATTTGTTCGCGATCTCGGTTCAATGGAAAGGTGGAAACCAACAGCACACACGAAACAGTGGCATCGTCATGGAAGGAAATATTATTGTTGATAAAGGTAATCCATCGCTACCCTTGGCTGCCGTCCCACATGCCAGTTGCCACTGGATCTCATTTCTGCAGAGGCAGTGCTGGACTTTATCTACTCAGACAAGTTGGAGGTTGAGGCACCAGCAGCAAAAGCTTGGTATTTCAGAATTCACACATCATGGAGTTAGACTGAAGTTAGACTGCTTAGACGTCAAGTTTTCCCATGTTTTCCACACTTGTTGGGAAATCCCTGTTGTTTCCAGGTTGGTTGGACCTTCAGACTCTTGAGATGGATGTCCATGTGCAGGCCGAAAGCTGGGGCCCTTTGGTGAAGATGGTTGGAAACTCAGCTGTCCCCTCGGCAGCCGGTGACACAGGTCACAGGTATCGAATCCAAATTGGATCCTCCAACGGAAAACACACAGAGTCACAGATATGATATGGTCGTTTCTGGAAATAGGGACCTTCCAAAAACGGTTGGTATATTCCTGTAAATGGTTAATATTGGACGATTTTAGGGGTACCTCCATTTCAAGAAACCTCCATACGGGCGAGTGTTCCCCTTCAGCGCAGTAGCATTGAGAAATGCCCAAGTGTGTTCGGCCTTGGGACCAGCACTCGCATAGGATAATCCACAGAATCTGGGCTCAGGCAGATGTGTTGCAGATGGGCACGCTCTACACCAAATGCGTGGAGGCCAGGCATCCTGCACCTTGTGCTTTGCCAAGATCACCATGCTGAGAAACAGCCCTTGGTAAACCCATGCATTTGAGGTACCAAACAAATTCAAGTGAAATCTGAGATTTTATGAGATCTCATTCTTACTTACACCACAACAAAGTCCTTTGAAAGGTCACTTGGGCCTTCGAAATCTCTTGGCGACTTGGAGACACTACGGGCACTGCGTACATATGGTCCATACAGTACATTGAGTCCACCCAAGTGTATGTAGAAGCGAATATCCAGCAGTCTCGGACTTTCGAGCCTGCCCAGCATGCTGTTCTTTGGGAACTATCATCAAGTGGATGCATGCATGAGAGAGGGAACTATCATCATCAAGTGTGACAGTCCCTTTGGAACCAAACAAACGTGTTAATGGTAGATCTGTATTGATACACCCCCCCGGAACCGACCCGTGTTAATGGTAGATCTGTATTAATACACCACCCCCCTTGCAATAGCTTGTGATTCACCACCAAACATAGGGGATGATTGCAGATCTACCATTCGCAAGGTACCGCAGCCGACTCGGTGGTCAGTAGGATTTTGCGGCCCCGTGTGATCCATACCAACCGGCACGGGTCCACAACTTTTGGTGCTGAATAAAGCTGACGAAATGGAATGTTTAACAATGTTTTTTTCTAGAAACTTCTTCATAGTCACTAAGTCATTAAGTCATCCAAATTTTGTTGCACACATGTTTTTAACGGCCAAGGGCAACACTGGAGAGTGTAGACATTCCAAACTGTATGCTTTGGTGTGCATGATTCTGCAGGACTCGTTAACCCAAAGTGAGACGATGCGAGACCATCCAAACATGGCAATTTGTGTGGGGCCTTTGTCAGTATCCTCGTTTTGGATTGCCTTGTCCCTACCTCAATCGGGGTAGGGCCGCGGCAGGCTGGCAACCAATTTCTGTCCAACGAAGATGCTGGGAAACATGCTCCCAGGTCGGTGTGTGGGAGGACGGCCATAGCTGCTTCATTGTGGCTATATACTCGATACATCTCGATACGAACCCAACCCCATAGGGATAAAACCCCGACAGCGATAGTGCCAAACTCTGGCAAAAGAACCTCCCAAAGATCCACCGAGTCAGGATCCATGCTGACTGGGTACTTTATGTGCAGGAAGGCAGCCGGTCCCCCACCCCCAAGCGGAACACCTACATTTAATTCAGAAAGGGCTGATGCCTTCCACGAACCAACTCCTCAAAAGCAATCCATTGAGATCAATCTGTCAGTCCATAGCATTCCAAGATATTCCAAGGAACCGCTTTGGTGAAAATCGGAAGGTACTGGTGTTGAAATGCGTTCAAAGATGTTCAAAGTCAGAGTCCTGTTATTCTCGTGTCTCAGATGGTGCTCCTCCAAAGGTTAGTTTGCAACATTCTGCATGCTGCAACTGTGGGTCCTACAACTACGGAAGAGTATTGCTCTACGAAACGAAACACACAGCCAACTTTGCATTAACCGCTGCCATCAACTGCCATCAACTGTGGGTCCTAAAACTATTGGTGCATACGCGGTAGTATGGCTGTTGACTGTACTCATGAGGCGTCGTTGATGAATGGGACCTGTCGCCACATAAAGCCCTGTCAAGAAGTGGTATCCAACCGATCCACCAAGCAGCCAACCCTCAGCTAACCCACCATCCCAACATGTATCACCCCTCACTCCACTCGTATGCTGACAGGTTAGCCATGGATGCAGTGCGATTGCAACTGGGCGGACACCTGCAAGAGGAGGTAGCCCCGTTGGTCTCGGGGTATTTGTTTCTGGTGCCCAATGATTGCGTCAGGGTGCGCGATGGGAAGTCACAGAAATTGATGGAACCCCCAGCTATAGGTTTAGAATGGCCAAGACATCATGATAACACAGAAGTTCCCGGTATCAGAATTGTTACATGTTTTTACACAAATTATTATTGTAAAGGAGTGATCCTGTCGATTATCATGATTACTTTGGGCTGATTGGGGATGATTCAACCTCTTTTTTGTGACAGCCGCAATAGACCAGAGGTATCCAGAGGTCATATGCATGAAGTATTTTTCCAAAATCCAAAATGGCTGGTTGTGAAAATCCATGAAAATCCTAAACAGGCACCTTCTCCGAACATTCGTTTTGGCGACGTTCACGGACAGGAACCCCTGGTGACAACCACAGATCCACAGCTCTACGGCCTGGATACTGCCGAGCAGCACGGTCAGGATAGGATAGAGGCTTTGCACTGTTTGGTGCACACGGAACATCACAGAACATTAGCATAATCACATAATCATCTATAGTATTACACTGTATGTCACTGTCCGTTTCTCTCCATCCATACTATATATTCGTATAATTGATTGTACGCAGTATTATATGATTCCTAATATAATCTATGATTATATAGTCATCATATCTCTTCATATAGATGAGTTGTACATCTATCATACAACTCATCTAAGTATGAATCATTCCTGATATCATTCAACTAATGATAGATGATTCCTGATATCAGGTAATTCAACTAATGATAGATGATTCAACTAATGATCATAGTATACAACTAATGATTCAACTACCTATCAATAAGGATAATATCTCATTAGATTCCCCTACATATGTCATAGCAACTAATCTAAATATCTCATTCCCCTCCTGTCATTTGATTCCTGATATCGTTCTTCAGCCGCAGCAGTACTCGCCAGGTCATCCAAGTGGCCGTCGACTTGATGTCAAGTTTCATGGCGCAGCGGCGGTGCAACTGCTGACTTCTGAACTACTGGAGTTGGTGGTTTCAAACATTTTTAATGTAGTTAACAACAACCAGTAGTTCATGGTTGATTAACAACAACCTGGTTTCAAAAACATTTTGATTATTAACAAATGGTTGGTTGACTAATTAATCTTTTTCATCGGGGTTGAAACCACCAACCAGACCAACAACCATAGGGAATAGTTGCTATCAAAACAAGGGCTGTCCATTACAATGGGATCCCGTCCTGAAGAATGTGGGTCCCCATTCATTTTCGGGACAAGTCTGGACAGGTTGGAAATTGCGCGCTACAAAAGCTGTAGAGTGACTTCCCAGTTTGAATGTAAAAACTGAACACTAATCTTTGCTGGAGACCGAGTTGGCTGTGCAGTAGTTTGTCCATGTGGGGTAAACGCTACCGACGGCACTGTCCAAGCCCTGCGTACGGGTGGGAGGCGCAAGGGATTGCCTAAGACATCCTACGCACAGATGAAGCGTATGTCCATGCCATGGTAGTTGGCCACCAAAACATCCCAGGAGTTCTCTGACCTAACCGGGGGCACCAGCGAGGAAGGGCCCGACCCAGGTTGCTTCAAATCCATTCCAAGCACCGACCTGGTCATGCAGCCTGTTGAGGCCTGAAGTGTGGCCGACAACCAGCTGGTAGATCCAGATAGATCCAGCTCTCAATCAGCAACCCCCGCATGGCTTGCCCGGTTCCAGAACGCTGGATGTTTCAGAATCAAAAACGGGTGAGGTTTATTACATGCCACAGTTGCTACATCAGCATGTCTTCTTCTTGTGAAGATGTGTGTCAGTCATACATGGTGCGTGCATTTGGTAGATGTTCAGAGGCTTCCGATTATGGCTTTCACTACTTGTGGGGGAGTATTTTCTGTCGGAGTCTAGCTGTGGATAATTTCCAAAGCAACCCAGCACGGATGTGTGCAGGTTCCTATCCCTAGGATGTGTCGGTTGAGTGTTCTTCCGAACAGAACTGTGAATTTACGATAGTTTACGGACGTGAGTGCTACCAGTACTAGTATCCATGTGTTGGTTTCTTAAAATCAAGGTACCCCGAAATCATCTAATTTTAATCATTTGTAGCAATAACCCAGCCATTTCTGAGGATCTCCTATGGCTTGAGAAACATCTATGTTTTCTCGGAATCCACCTGCTATAAGATCCAAAAGGCTCCAGGCCCTGCCAAGAATCCCCACATGTCAGGGGTTCCCTGAGCTACGTGAGAGAAATCATGTTGAGATGTTCCGCTTCAACTACTGCGAACTTTATCAGTTCAATTTGATGGAATTGATGACTACAGACTGTAGATGCGAATATATATATATATGTTATATTTGTATACATATATATATATATACATCATTCGTTTTGAATCACTTGGCATTTCAATTCACCATGTCAATGTCAATTATTTTAAATGGTTGTTTTGGTGAACAGTTAAAATTTGCCATAGTTGAATTAACCATTTCTTTCAATTTACCATTTCTTTGCCATGGTCGTTTTCACCACGGGCGCAGCCGCTGTTGCTCGGAGGTCTTACAGTTGCTGCTTCAGCGAGATGATCTGGAGGTGGGGACGGTTCGAGGGGTGATTGGGTCGCTGGTTGGCGGCTCAGGTTGATTGGTTGGTTGGTTGGTTGGTTGGTTGGTTGCTTGGTTGGTTGGTCTAGTTGGGTTTGGTTGATTTGGTTTAGCTTGATTTATGGTAGACATTCTTCAGTATCTAAACACAGCATGGTTTCTGCACATACAGATGCAGATATCTCAAACCAGCCCGAACCCCAATTCTCCAGAACTGCCCCTCACCCCGCTTCCCTGCTAATCGGTTGGACTTGTACTTGAGGTCAAGCGGGAACGGATACAGCATACCATCAGGTCGCAAGACAGATTGGAGTTGTTCAATGTTCTTCAGTTTTTGCCTCTTGAAGGTGAAGCTGGCATCGCAGATATTTGTTGGTTTTGCTGGCGTGTGCAGTACTGTTTATCTTGGTGATTCTGTGGTTTTTGCATGGTGTTTGCATGGTTTTTGCACGTTTTTGTTGGTGAGCTTCTTTGACACTAGATTTTCTCACGAACTCAGAATTGCAGTGGCTTCAAACTTTCAACCATACACTTCTATGTTCCGCACTATTTGGGATGGTTGAGACGCATATTTTTCATCGGCTTTGGAACCACCTACCAGTCCACCTGGACGGCTCAGGTCGACAATGAAGACTCTGTCTTCGATATGCTTCTGGAGCTCTCCTTGAGTCTCGAGAAGGAGAGACCAGACACGGGCTACTAGTATACCTGCAGTTGTTAGAGTAGCTACTGCTAATAGAAACTATCATGTGTTGGTTACTATTCATAGCATTACTATTATGCTAGACATGGGCTACTACTATAGCTATGGTCAGACTGCTGTAGCACAGGTCCAGCGACAGTTTTGGTGAACTATCATGGGGGAATTTTCACCTTTTTTGGTTGACTGTTATAATTGAATCATATAATTAGAATTGCCATAGCAATCATCAACTGAAAAGCTGTGCGGCTCATACAACGAATTCAAAGTTACGAAAACTGCAACTGCAACTTGGGGATGCGTCCAACCGGTTGCCGTTGGACCCCCTCGTTGCAGTCCTCATTGGTCGTTTTCCCAGTGGGACACTGACCTGCCACTTGGTGAGCCCCCTTCATCCCCTTCAACCGTTCCTCCATTTGGTATACCAAATGGTGGGTGATCTCTACATTTCTCTACTGTTGTTTCATTTTCAGCCTACCTGGGATGATCATTTGTGGCCTAAAACTCCAACCAGTAGGGTAAATCCAGCCACCATTTAGATCACCAAACCTGTTGATTCAAGTTGGCCTATCAGCTGGGGATGCAAAAAACACAACACCACCGACATTCCACTGGTGTTGCTGGCAGGCACAGATGGAGATGCTGTGGAGGCAAAGCCAAAACCTGGGATGGTTTCGTTACAAGCGCAAGGGGTGTCTTTTTTGTTCTTGTTTTTTTTGATGCTGAATTACACCACACGTTGTTTTTTTGATGTTTTTTTCGTTCTTGTGTGTGTAACTCTTTGTGTGTGTTGTTGATTGTTGTTTTGGTAGTTTCCTTGGACGAACATTGCCAACAGTCAGCGACCCGATTCATTGCATTTTGATGGCATGACACGAGGGACATCGTGAAGGTCAAACTGTGGAGTGAATTATCCTTGAGGACGAAGCTGCAATGAAATGATGCAACTTATTACATGTCGTGGTGAAGCACATGCATGGGGTGTGTGGGATACTTGAAGAGATTGTACGATGGAGGTACATTCAATACTGAAGTTTGGGGTTCACCATTGTTCACCACTTTAATGGACACACACTAAAGGCAACTCTTGCGGATCTACCGCCAGGTGTTGCCGTTTACAGAGACTTTCTCCAAGCAAAGTATTGAAGGCAGGAGCCTCATTACCGGCTGATCCCGGTTGGTGGCTGATGGGTGATATCCCATTGGATTCCCTACCAACATTCATAGAAGACAGGTACTCCCCACACCTGTTCAACTTGCTCATTTGATGTAGCTTGTTGCACGCCAGCTAGCGAGATCAAAAGGAATTGCACGAACAATGCCAGAATGAGGCAGGTCGTTTCTATTCCCTATACTGTAGACTCATGTCGTCATATGTTGTGTAGTACCAGGCTGATTTTGCTGGTGTCACCACCGGTGTGCATCTAAAAGGATGAGCTGAGAGATGGTCTGATCAAAGCAGCACATGCTTGTTTTGTAGTGTCAGTTTTGCTTGGTTCCTCGACTTTTCGCCCACAGAACTTGGATTGCGTTACTTGTACGTCCTACATGCTCTTCTACATTAACTGGTTGTACCATCAGTTACCTGTTCAGGGGTCAATTCTCATCCCCTGAGAACCCAGCTACATGGCACCGAGCCTCCCTAATTCGGAAATTCAGCAGGTCAGCGGGATGAAGGTCCGCGGAAGGTCTGGGTGACCCATCGCTCAGATTGCTGACATTGAAGAGATCCCCAAGGAAGCCTTGGTGTGGGTCTGGAACCTCAGGTGATGAGCAAGAGGAAGTTGATGTAAGAATGATGTGAAACCCATGTGTAACGTGATGTAACATGAGTTTTGGGAAGGTGATGATGTGTATATGATATGTATATAATTGTATATACGTAGAAATATGAAAGTCATACGTTGGAAAGGCTTCTTGCAAGACTGATCAGAACCATCTTGTTTTTAAGATGTCTTTGGGCGGTGAAAGGGGTCATGGAACAAGTGATGCAGAGAAAGGCGCCGTGAAAATACTGGTAGAGTTGTTCTCGATGTTCTTGGCCTGCCCACGTCACCATCATCGTCAGATCTTTATCGGCAACAGCGTCATCAGCATCACTTCCTCCGTCTCATCAGCATATCATATCGTCACTGGAAGCCCCCGCTGTTGTCGCCGTCATCCATCATTCTTTGTTGTCATGGACACATCAATATCACTGTGGCCGTTGCTTTTTGTTCTTTGCTATCAGGATCGCCTTGATCAGCATCAAAGCCATCAAACCCATGGCCATTCAGATGATCAGCAGCATTGTCAAGCATGCTTTATTCCCAGTAGATTCATGGTTGAATTGTCATATTCCTATGAACTGCAATGGTTCATCCACGTGTCGGTGTTTTTCAAGATTCGATAACTTTTATGAACATAAAACATTCGAATACATCTGTTTAATCGTTAATGGTTGTTGATACTCCATGATGGCTGGGACTGGTTGATAGTGGTTGAGAATGGTTGGTGAATAGTGATCTAGGTTGATAATGGTTGGTGAATAACCAACTATCTCACTAAGCACTAGTCTGCCAAATTCTAAAAAAACAGTATATGACTATTAACCAACCGCGCTTGATTATGGTAATTATCTTGTTGGTAAAGAACACACTCCATCACCATTTAACAACCATTATCGATTTCTGTTGAGATAAACAACAGAAATCAACTAACTATCAAAATGTTTACCAACCATTTAACAACCATTGTTAAATAACAACCATTGATGGTCAAATAGCAGGCTTAATCAATTGCCCGCATAGGTCCACACTATCCACGGATCTTCATGGATCTTCGTGGCAAGGCCTTGGCCAACCGCCCAGCACCTGCACTGAATCTTACACCCCCAGCGCGGGGACACCCAGGGAGGGCTTGGTGCTTCCTGGATGTTCCTGGCATTTTTTCTCCATTCGCTTTGTTGGCGCTTGAAATGGGCGTGCCCATTTTTTCGTCATTACAGGTTTATTCATTGTATCCCGTATCCCGCTCCTTCGTGTTTTTCATGTCATCAATTATCGATGATTGGTTTAATGGTGCAATATTAAACAGGTACCAGGATGCCCGCACATGCCGATGCAAATACCCATATCAGTTGAACAACATTTTTGGTTATGCCATGTTGAACCCATCCAGTACTTGGTGTGTCCAATTTCTTTTGGGTAAAAACTGATAATGCAACAACCATCTCATCCCCACCATTTCATCCCCAATGGCATCATAGTTTCCATACCCATACCATACCAATATGTTTGGTATTTTTATGCATATCGTGCACCACCATGGCTGTAGGTCAATACCCAGGTACCCCTGCTGAACATTTCATAGATGACCAAGTTAGTTCTTGTTGGATTTTGGTGGGATGTTCACATACCCATTTTTTGCATGGTTGGCTATGACCCACGTCCATGTGTATTTATACATTCATGCACAAGGATGCGGCCAAAATAAACATTTACAAACAAGCGGTAGTTGTGAACAACCTGACTGTGAACAACCTGACAACATCTAACAACTGTACAGCGTCTATTTTGTTTGCTTTATGGGACTTGAACCCTCATCGAGTGATTT
Organism: Symbiodinium kawagutii; assembly: GCA_009767595.1. Taxonomy (NCBI): domain Eukaryota; class Dinophyceae; order Suessiales; family Symbiodiniaceae; genus Symbiodinium; species Symbiodinium kawagutii. The sequence goes on from VSDK01015404.1 coordinate 337,453, forward strand.
GGCGCTTATTGCGTTTCTGTATCATACGCTAACCAGAATATGTTTGTTTGGGCAAGCTGCTGTTATGTTATTTGTCGCCAGTAATCATACAATCAAACATGCAATCATACACACCACTTTACACACAATCATATACATGATCAATTGATTTTATCATACATTATATTTATGATGCAATCATATCGTGATCCATTTTTACACAATCATTGACAATCACAACGGTTGTATCATAATGAAAGTATCATAAAAATCACATGTATCATTGATCATCATATCGACAATATCCAATCATGTATCATTTATCATAATATCCATTATTTTTAATGATCCGATTTTTTGGGCGTGCTAATTATTGGTAGCGGTACCATCCTCACCTCGAGGTGGGCCACGCCCTGGTCCCAGAGCGCCGCCTTTCGCGGTCGGGAGATTCTTTTCGTGGCGCGGGGGCCGGGGGGTGCCTTGGGATGGGCATGGGATGGGCGGAGTTTGCCAGCAGATTTGGGGGGCGAAGTTCATCACCGGTGATGACACTGGTGGACATTTATCCAGCAAATTTGGATATTTGGACATTTTTCAAATATTTTTATGGGAGATAAAGAGATGTGGGATGTCTTCCAGTTTGATCATGTTTCACCAACATTTGATTTCACCAAGGATACCGAAATTTCAGCGCATGTTGTCAAACGTCAATTGAGAAATGTATTTGAATTTCGAAGATTTCACCAAATATTGACAGGGCATTTGGCATTGGATATAGCTTGTTGGATGTTCGAGGTGATGCTGTAGGTACCGTGGTCATCTGCGGAAAAAGTCATAGTAAACCTCGTCAATACATATTTATTCGCATATACTAGTGCACGCATTCCGGTGTTCTCTTTATTCCGGGCCTGCTCACCTGTTCACTAAGACGTTTGTGCGATGCTTTATGACTGTAGTTCGATGCAAAATATGCTAGTTCATTTTCTTGGTTTGGGGATATGAACACCACTACGGCAAAGGGATCCACCATGATATTTCACACAAGACTCTTTCAATAGCAGCCATGTGCAGATTTGAGTGGACAGGAATTGAACAACACATTTATATCGCACAGCCAGCGGACATCACTGCCCACATCAATCAACATAAAGTAATTAAGCACAGACTGACCACCTTTTAACAATGACAACCATTGATGAACCATCGTTCACCATGATTCAGAGTTGAAAACCAGCCAACCGACAAACAAACAGCGCTGTGTAGATTTGGCATCGATCGGCGGAAACCGGCTATGCCCCCAGCAGGCTTCACACATGACCTTGACAATCACACATACCTTGTCAACTATTGGTGAATGTGTCTATACATGATGCCAAATCGGACACATTGACACATTCACCAATAGTTGACTCTACTAGACCGTACATTGCAATACTTATTCCGGTTTGTCCATGGATAGTGGTTTCCTTATATACTGCAATGGTTCGCTGGGACTAGGGTGCTGACAAGATCAGTATGCCGCCTCATGGGTACGCTGAAAAAGCGCGGCAATTTAGACACCAGGTTGATGGTTGTTGGTGGGAGGGTCTGGAGATGGTGATACATTATCAGCTTCAATCTTTTTCCCAAAGATTTCTGTATGTTCGCTGTTTGTTTTGAACATTGTGGAGAATTATTTGCTCAGAAGCGTGTTGCATACCCTCTGTAAATTTCTGTAGTACGAGCACAAGTAATAGGTGCAGATTATAGTGCACTCTGTTGGGGTATCTTATACTTTCTAGATGCTTGTTTGACATTCAGATTTATCACAGAAGAAGAAACGGGACATTCATTTGCTTCTGAAAACATATGAAAGCTGTAGGTAGTGATGACCTACTGGTTGGTAAGAAGGATCATCATCATATTTGCAAAGCCGTATAAATTCACCACTGTACGTTTCTCATCTTTCCAATATTGGGAAACCACCCTGCAAACACATTGATGCCATGACCCTGTATGGCCAGGTGGACTTTTCAACGTTTTTCACCAACAATCTACAACACTACAACGCACCTCAAGTGGTGCTGAGTTTGATGAGACTATTTTTGGACTGAAAATTCAATTAGAAATGCTCAATGGAGGGCCATTGAATGGTCTATTTCTGAAGGCTGTTCAATATGAAGCATCTACTGTATGTTTATATGCTTCACAAGGTATATACTTAACAGACAGGTTCATACTGTTCTACTGCTATGACCCGCATTTCCGGACAGGTAACATACTACTGGAGCCACCTGACCTCCCGAAATATCTGACCGACCTCGATCTTGAAATGGGACCCCCAGTGGAACACGTGTCGCAGCTCCATGGCGCAGATCCCCAATGCGCGGGACTATGCTCCCAAACGCTATACACGTAGCGAAAGCCATCGCTTGTTGGACAAGTCGGGGATCCCAGGAGAAGTCAACGTGGGCAGCGGTTATTGAAGAAAACTCAAGAGTAATGTGCCATTGTTGCAGCATTATTGGTTGTGTTTGATATACTTTCATCAAGGAAACTAGTCTCAAACAAAGTCTTGTTGGAATGTTTGGGCAGTTTTTCCGCTGGGGTAAGTAGATGGATCGCCCAAAAGATTGATCATTTCTTAGTGGGGAACCACCACTTGCCTGGTTACCACTGAATTTTATGGGAACTTCCTGGCGTCAATCTCTCCTGATCATCGACTTGCAGGCCTGTAAAGAAAAAGACGTGCTCTGAGCACCATATTTACCAACCATTAACCAACCATTAACCGACCATTAACCAACCATTAGCCAAGCGTTAGCCAACCGTTAAGCAACCATTCTTCCTGTGCCTTTCTCTGGGGTGCTTCTGTAGCACCCTGGAAGGCTAACCAGCGCAACCGGCTGTCCCAAACCCCGATGTTTCAGCCAAGTCCACCAGCGCAGACTGATGGCTCTGGGTCAACGAACAATGAGGCATCACCAAGCATTTCATAGGGAAAGCAATGGTCAATGATGATAATGATGAGGGAATCAGGGGGACTAAGGAAGAACTGACCCATAGCCCCGTAAGAAAAGGTGTATTTAGATGTATTTAGAGAAAAGAATAGTTGATGACGGAAATGACCAATTCTCAGCTGCTGGACTTTTTGCGCGTCTACACACCCAAATTCGACTTGCCAAGATTGATGCATAATTGCTAGCCTGCTGACAAATCCACCTGGCACCATCACATTGAATGTTGCTGCTCAAACGCTGCAATGTCTGAATACGATATCCAACTAACAATGGGTATCACAGTATCACAGAAAGGATCAAAAATGCATATCAGATCATAGTCAACTGATCGCGTATCACATGATTGATTTTTCCAGGGATTATATCAGCTGATCTGCGGTCAAGTATCACTCTATTTGTTTTGTTGTTGGTCATCATGACCAACCTGATCTACCAGGAAAAAGTGCGTAAGATAGCAATACTGGCAATACTGCTTAGTGGTATGTTTTAATCATTTTTGTTCTTCCCTGGTATCAACAAGTGATATTTTCCCTGGCTTTGAAACCACCAGCCAGAACAGACCCAAGCAGTAAACCCAATTCACAGGTGGCTTGAACACATTCCCCGGTTGTGAGTTGGCTGTGGGTCAAAACCCCGTACCCCTGGTTCCCCACCATTAACCATTGTTTTCCCTATAGTTTGTTGGTGGAAATCCCCCATGAACGTTGGTTGATCAACTGCTTGACCCATAGCCAGGTGGCTGGGCCACACATTCCCCGGCCCCGTGAGTTCCTGGCTCGAGGTTCAGCTGGCGTTTGCTGATCTTCCCCCATGGCAGTGGCATTGAGAACACGCCTGGGACCGGGCCGCCTGGGACCGCTGGTGTGCTGAAGCAGCTGCCACCATTGATGGCTTGGGTCATGTTGGAATGTTGTTGATTTGGCTATGGGTCAATATTAACCAACCAATTTTGTAGGGCACCAATAATAGGAAAAACAATGGTGACGGATAGGGGAAGCAGGGGTACGGGGTTTTGACCCAGAGCCAAATGTTTGGACATTTTATTCATACAGATGAACTGGTTATGCTGCGGCCAAACTGGTATGAAGCTATCATAAGCTATTAAAATAAAGATCAGAAAAAGTGATGCAACCGGGACGTGTTTGGGCTTCCATGAGCCATGACTCTTTGGATGCCAACTTTACACAGTGCCTTGGTTTAATCAGTGATTTTCTATGTCAACTAAACCTGTTGACCAGGTTTGATAGGTTGTTTAATCAGTGATTTACTAAGGCATCAATGAATTAAACCTATTAAAACCTACTAAACCTTGTTAAATCAATAAATTGAACCAATTTACTAGGCTTGAACCCTCTATAAAAAAGAGGGTCACAGGTTCAAGCGTCCTTGACTGCAGGAAAACGACCTCTGCCTTTGTGGAGCTGGTGCCAGATGTATCTCGGCGATGTCAGTGAGGTGTTGGCAGATCCGAAATCAGCAGAAATCACTTCTTGAATGGTTGGTCGGTTGGTTGGTTGGTTGGTTGTGGTTGGTTATAGTCAGAGTTGGTTTTGGTTGTGGTTGGTTGTGGTAGGTAATGCCAGTGAGGTTTGGAGATCGTTTTCGAATTTTTTTTGATCACACACTAAGAACCCATCAAAAACTGACACGGCCGCGGGCTGCCTTGAAAATTCTGTCTACGGAGTACATGTTCACTGGAACTGAACCCAGTCACCTGGGGTTTTGTTTTGTTGTGACAGGGCAGGCATGTACTTTGGAGACTCTGCACGTCAAGGTTGAAATGCTCATGCTCGTTAAGGTTGTCTTTTGGCCTTTCGTTTTTTCACGCATGTTTACACTTCACAAGGATTCAGAAAATGTGTCACTTGCATTGGCTCAATTGCAGGCGCTTTGCCATTTTAGTTAGTCAAATCAGGCTTGTTCAAGAAGAAGGAAAAACTGACAACAGCTGTTGTCTAGATATATCAGACATGACATCATTTGATGTAGATAGATACCGACGCAGTCGAAGCACACCAAAGTGCCGGGCCTATAATATCAAAATCCTTTCGTCCTTGTCTAAACATCAAACTATTTTTGGCTATCTCAATGGGCATGCAGTAACAACCAATGATAGTTGGTAGCCAACCACGGTGATTGATGAGAATTGATTCTCGGAGCGTCAGTGCACGAGATTGTACTCCATGCGTTTGTGTTTGGGACTGTGAATCAGAATCTTTTGTGCCAAACCATACTAAGCAAAGGACGTGTGATGTAAAGGAGCAAGCAGAAATCATGGCACTGATAGCCTCTGCCTCCGTGTGACACGGGTCACACGACCTACTACCTTTGCAACTGGTTTTTCCATTGACATGGCTTTTAGTTATGAGCAACATATCAACACGCTCTGTAGGTCAAGTAGTCAATGAATCAGCCAGCCATGGCTTCAAGCGGAAGTGCAGGAAGCAATGACAAGGCCGGTGTTGCTGTTGCAAGCGGCCCAATTGAAAAGGGTACTGAGTCTGAGTTGCTGGCTAACATTCAACCAACACTCCTGGATCTTCATGGTCGTGAAATGGTTGGTTGGTTGATACTCAATCGACTTAATGATTCTGAAACAGTTGATCAATATTTGACATGCTTCAAACAGAGGCATCATAGCCAACAGACAGGACGGAACAACTTATGCTAAATGTTTCTGGCTGTCAACCAGGGAGCATGCAGCCATGAGGTACGGTCACGCCACCGGTTGGAGATGATCTCATTGATCATAATGGTCATCCAATGGTGAAATACAGCCACTTGGTTTCCCCATTGGGTTAGTTTGGTCAACCGTACCCTGGCTCTACCGGTCGCACATCACCGTAGCCTGTCGGATGCTCGGTGAGACTTGCGGGCGTTTCAAATATCAACCAGCAAGGTGAGCGCCGATTACACAAACGGCCGGGGAGCTCTTTGTATTCCAACGGCCATGGCCATGAGTCAAGGCTTTCTTCAACCAACCAAAGGGGATAATCACCAACAATTTAATAGGGAAAGTGGTTGATGATAGGGGAACCAGGGGGACTCAGGGTGAACTGACCCTTAACCAAATGAGTTTGTCCATAACCTACTCACGATCCATTATAAATAGGAAAACCACTAGTTCTTGGGTATGCCATGGATTTGGACAAACCCAAAATACCTATTCTGTTTGTGTTTGCTCACCATTGGCACAGGATTTGGCCCACGTACATGTGTTGAATCATCAAAGTGTTTTCTGGTCAAACAAAATGTGTTGTGAACATGCTGTCACGGCGTAGACCCAGCCTGTACCAGCTGCACTCACTTTCCTAACTCATGAATCGTCAATGATTTGGCGAATGTGTACTCCGGGAAGTCTCCAACTAGCAAGAGCTTGGTCGCGGTTTTAGTCTCCAAGAGAATCCGCTAGGTCATTTGCAGGAATCGGCTGCAGTAGGTCTCAAGATGTCTGAAGCCAACACATTGAAGACAAGCGGGCCATGCAAAAACAAAAAGAATGACCAGAGTCTTATTCACTTGCAAGAGGATGAATCCAGGGATGGTTGAGTTTGGAAATTGGGAGACCGAACCTTCTGGGACGATAGATTGAGGCTCGTCTCGCTTCCCCTGCCAAACAAGTGCTCATTAGGTGCTGAAAAAGTCATGTTTCAATACATTTATGTTTCAACCAGTACTGACCGTACCTTTGCAGTTTTAGACATTTTTTTTCGACAGCTGACAATTTTGAAACATTCCATGACTTTCTATAGTTCATCGCGTGTGATTCCATAGAGATTTCAGTAGTTTAGCTGATTCAATCTCTCGTTGATGGAATGCTCGAGTTTTCCAAGGCTCCTGTTCGCATATGGGGACTCTTCATTCAAACACGGTAACAGCTCTGCACGCAATATACATGGCACATGCCATTGAAGACAAAACATTCAAGATTAATGTTCCCACCAATGCTCAATGAAGTTTGTCATCCACCCCTTCTCGTGATTGTACCACAACATTTGTTTTTGAAAACGTGAGCTGTTCATGATCAGGTATAGCAGTATAGTATAGCACACAACTCTTCATCCAAGAATTCTTTGTTAACCTATTACATTGTTCATTAAGTTCATTGCGAAGAGCGATAGTGTGGCATGAATCCATTCTACACACCATTAATAGAAGCGTATCCCACATGTCACCTATATTCATCATTCATTAGCCTCAAGCGATATACCATATATTTGTGATGATACATATAATTGTTAGCCATCAACATCATCATCATCATCATCATCAACATCATCATCATCATCATCATCATCATCATCATCATCATCATCCGAATCCATCATCAACCCTATTGTTGATTATTAACCCCGCCTCATTCGCCTCCACCATCCATCCAGCCTCACAGGTGCCTCGCTCGGGGTCCACTCCGCTGTTGTTGCGAAGTTCCTCGGGACGACTCTGCACCTGGCAAGCGAGGTGGGTCCCAGTGGGTCCATGGTGCCATGGAGCCACGTGGAGGGAGCTACCTTTGCTGGTTAATTGGTTGGTTACTTGGCTGTTTACTGATCATCATCATCATCATCATCATCATCCGAATCCATCATCAACCCTATTGTTGATTATTAACCCCTACTCATTCTCCTTCACCATCCATCCAGCCTCACAGGTGCCTCGCTCGGGGTCCACTCCGCTGTTGTTGCGAAGTTCCTCGGGACGACTCTGCACCTGGCAAGCGAGGTGGGTCCCAGTGGGTCCATGGTGCCATGGAGCCACGTGGAGGGAGCTACCTTTGCTGGTTAATTGGTTGGTTACTTGGCTGTTTACTGGGCTGGTTGAGTATGATTGGTTATGGTTGAGTCATTTGCTGGTTGAGGAATTCGCTGGTTAATGGATCAACAATGGGTTGAGGATTTGTTTGGGGCAATGGTTTATGACTGGGTGATAGCAACCAACAAGACTTGGGGATCTACCAGCTACGTTGCGACAAGGGTCATAACCAACCATCCAAAGGCCAGGTGGTAGCTCCAGTTCACATTCCAACGGCTCAACTAGTTTGATCATGGTTTGGCATGTGACCAGCCGTTCGAGGTACGTGTGGGACGATATCCTTCTGCAAGGCGACACGCCATCCCTATCTGGAAACTGTTGGCAAGAGTAGTCTGTTCGTTATTGTTGGGTCATACTTGACTGTTAGTTAGTTAGTTGTTGGAAAGTATCTGTTAGTAGTTTGTTAGTTAACTGTAAGCCATTGTAGAGTAGTCTGTTAGTAGTCTGCCAGATTTGAAAGCAGAGCCAGAGAGAGGGGTAGCCATGCCCATCGATGCCCTGTGTTTTGTTTGCTCGGTTTGCCCAACGTTTGCCGCGCACTTTTGATTGTTTTCGTTAGTCTACCTGTCTGTCCCACAATGTGGCACACTCAATTGAGATTTCATATGGTTTGAACTTAACAGAAGTGGTCGATGTGTTTCATAGAACATTCATCAACAAATTAGATATCAACAATCATCAATATTTGATTGTACTACATCTACATCTACAATCATTTGCATTTCAATTACACTCAATTACCAATGTTAATATTTTTTAAGGATGTTTGCATATAGATGTAAGGACAATGTACATCTATATACATCTATGCAAAGTCTGAATATATATATATATATTATATGTATTACATGTCTATACATTATAGATATATATGTGTGTATATATGCATACATATCTACATCTACATCTAAGATAATTATACGTCTATACTCTACATCTATATACATACAAAGTCTATCTACATCTATGTTGCTATGCAAACAAGTGGTGCTGGCAGCAGTGCAGGGTGCACGGAGACGGCCAGGCTCAGCGACACCGTGGGCAGCCTCCAACAAGAAATTTTCAGGTGGAGATGGGCCGCAGGGATGGGCCACGGGTGGTTGAGTTGCTGGTGAATGGTGATGAAATGTGGTGAATTAGCTGGTTCATGAGCTAGAATTAGCTGGTTAGAGTGGTTGATTTAGCTAGTTGGCTGGTTATAGTGGTTGGTTAGCTGGTTGATAGTCATCAGTGAATTTAGATTGCGTTGAATATAGTGGTGAATTAGCTGGTTGATTGGCTAATTAGCTGATTAATCATGTAATGACTAGGGGTTGATATAGTGGTGAATTAGATAGCTGGGAAATTTCACTAGATATATCAACTAGCATTCCTAATTAACTGGTTGATGAGTGACTACAGTAATTAGAATTGGTTAGGTATATTAGCTGGTGAATTAGCTGGTCAATGGTTGAGAGTTAGGAGATACCAACAAACAAGAATTGGGAATAATCAACCATATGTCAAAGCTGTTCAAAACCTTTCGGAAAGAAGAGATGGATAGCCCGATAAGCTACCCAGTATCATCACCTGCTTCGCCGTACCCAGATCTGTACAGAGGCAAAAAATCATGGACTCATTGAGTTAGATGGCAAGTTGTTGCGATGCGTGGACTCATCAAATGTGATCAACGCTGTCCTCTTTGCCAATTTTGCCAATTTTGCTCAAGCCTCCAAGCCAAGCACGCCTCGTGCTCGCTCTCGGCGATTCTTGTCAACATGACAACTATGTTGTTCTACCGATGGGTCTGCGCAAAACATGGGGAAGAATACCCATGTTACCCATAGCACACATCATATACATCTGGTGGTTTCTCAAAATAGGGGTACCCCTAAATCATCCATTAATAGTCATTTATAGTAATAAACCAACCATTTTTTGGGTCCCTTATTTTGGGAAGCCACCATCTGGCTCCACATGGCTGCCACATTGGCTCCACATTGGCTCCCCCTTTGCT
>VSDK01015404.1:347262-362530 GCA_009767595.1 Symbiodinium kawagutii
AGCCACATTCTGGCCCCACAGGCCTGCCACATTGGCTCCACATTGGCTCCACATTGGCTCCCAATCCCATGACTCAGCTTCGAGCCGCAGGCACTATGGCCTCTCTTCGGGGTCCCTGCGATTGTGGGGGCGGCCCCTGGCGCCAGAGCGAACTCTCAGATCCTACGGTGGCGCGACTGCGTGGAGTCAGGGGGATTCTAATGGTAGAAAGGTGGTAAGATCATGTGATGGTCCCTTAAGATAGGAGACGCCCCAAAATGCTTGGTTTATTACTAGAACTGATTAATGTTGGATTATTTTTCGGGTCCCCTATTTTGAGACACCCATGTAAGATAGATGAGACACTATCTATGTATGATCTATCTGGCATCCATCAATATAGGCAATCTTCGCGCCACAAGATTTGTGCACATGTTTGACAACGCAGTGCTTTCTATTTGCATGCTTTTGATTGTCTCCGCCTCTTCTTACCGCTACTGTGTTCTACCCTCCTGGAAACTAACATGGACCCTACCAGAAGGTATCTCAATAGGAAACTGGTCATTCAATCCCTACTGGGGAGCGTCTATGTTAGTTTCTAGGAGTGTATTTCTTGTTGGGGCCATTGTTTTCAGGCATTCGTGCCATGTCCGAAGTGCAAGTGATGCTCGGTAGCAGTCGCAGGAGAACAGTGGTTTTTTCAAGCAATGTCATGCATTCATGAGTCTTCATGGCTGTTGCCAGTGGATCGTGGTTAACAACATTTATTCATGACTATAGAAGTGAAGATGCCTGGTCAAAAGCGGCCTTGTAGTGGTTCATATGGTGCTTAATAGTTTTTAGTACTGTCCACCCCTGTAAATGAAGCCCGTGTTAAGATTTGCGAAGCTGTAGAGCTCAGGAGGGGCGAGGGTAGGATCTCCAGGAAAAGGGCCATAAAGCATGATGACCATGAACATGATCCCGGAACAATGAGCCCGGGCTTGCTTCAATCCGCCATTGGTACTATTTCGTCCAACTGTTTGTAGCAATTGCTACCCCTTCTCGAACAAACATTGGGTGCTTGTCAGGGTGAAAGATCAAACATCTTGAGTCAAACAGCATCTCCATTGGTAATGAGCTTTTTTCCTCGTGTGACAATGACAACTCGTCCATTCCCTTTCACGTGCCACCTTTGGTATGTCTCTGAAGAGACCTTGCAGCGCTTTTTGTCGCAGCTTGCGAGGTGAATGCATGAGGCAAATGTCCATATATAGACATAGTATGATTATCAACGAAGGCTCCTCACAAACACAAAGAACATCAACGAACATTCAACTCTTTGAATGGACTCCCAATTCACTTATAAGTCGTGATTGCTTTTGAGTTTCGGAGTTGGCTTATCTTCATTCCTGGGCAGATTTCCAATCAGAGGTAGATGTTAGTTTTTCTTGACGACTTCAACAAATTCTCGTGACAGAAACTGCCAGGAAACATCCGAACCCCGAGGTTTTCCGGTGGTTTGTGCGGGGGTGGCGCTTGTCAATCCGGACTGACGCCCAGTGACTCAGAATTGAGCGAAGGAGGTGCGGAGAGGTAAGCGAACTGCAGTTCAGCATAGGTCAGCAGTAGTGGTAGGTCCGTTCATAAAGATTTATAACGGTGAATTACAGTAATGATCCATTTTTGATTAGGAGGGTTTTTATAACCGTGAATTGATCCATGTACGCGGGTTTATAGGGATACTAACCAGCAATCATGGGGTTCATGCTGGCGATGATCGTGATCCATTTCTTCAGTTGCACCACCAGTTGCTCACCAGCTGCCATAACAGAATGGATAGATCGTAGCTTTTATTAGTTGGAATGCTCATGAACATCTAGCAGCTATTGTCCTTTCATTCCATTCTTAGACAGTACATATGGTGGTTTCTCAAAATAGGGGTACCCCTAAATCATCCATTAATAGTCATTTATAGTAATAAACCAACCATTTTTGGGTCCCCTATTCTGAGAAACCATCATATTACTGTTATGGTCATATTCTACAGTTATGCTTCTGAATAGTCCAATGTCCAAGCCTGAAATGACCTGGACTGTCATCTCGATCTCGTCACTGTGTTGTAACATTGCCTACATCCACACAAGCTCTTCATGGAACATGGAGCTGCACCTAGTTGCTACTCTTCAAGATGTGTTCTGTCGTCAAAGCATCTCTGTCATATAATACAATATGAATTTTAGAATTTTTGATTTTTTTATCAATGACAAAATGCACTTTTGGTGAAAGCACTTGAAGCATCTTGAAGCGATAATTCTATATGAGGTAACAGTGGTAACCCCTATCCAAACACGTCAGTTTGGGTGACCAGCTCTTGCTGTCGGACTCGCAGCGTATTGGTTCTTAGAGCAGAGGCTTGGGCACCAATGATTCTCCTGCGGGGTGTATCCCCAAGTGGTTAAAAATTGTGGATAGTTAATCTGTTGATTGACAATGTCCCAAAAAATCATGATTATCCCATTATATTGATTATATTTCCCCAAAAAATCATCATTATCCTTATTATATTGGTGATCCATTGGGGTTCCCCAATCTACCAATGACGGCAGGGTCGTCATTTTGGTGGATCAAAATCTTGGTGAAGAACTACCAACCCCTCGGCAGGTTCTGACAGCGAGGAGGCGGACAGTGAGGCACCGCCTGTAACGGACCAGGTTGGTGACAGCAAAGTACATTGAAGTCACCGAGAAATGACAAGGGATGACAAGGGATGACAAGGGATGACAAGGGATGACAAGGGATGACAAGGAGATTTGAAGCTGATAAAGAATCTGTGCTAACTTTGTGATTATATAGATTTTTTATAAAGCTGAGAAAGGAACTATATGATTATATATGATTACATCGTCAATGCTTGTGGTCTATCATCATTATGGTGGTTAAATATCAATAAATGGCCGTACTAGAACTAAATTGTTGACAATGGTCAATGTAATGATGGACAATCATGATTGAGAGTTGTTCTTTCCCATCCATAGGGATGATGGTCCAACTGATGAACAGCGGTTGGAATATCAATGACCGGCAGAGAGGCAACTACTGACCATGGCTTGTATCATTGTATGACTGTGCATTTGATGTGGGTACATTCACGTACACCTGCATTTTAAAACATTTTAACGCATATTTTGATCGATGTATCGCCATGAATCTTTTGTATGCAAATAAATTGGATCTGTAGTGAACTAATATATGAAAAACGCGACTAGAGCAATCTAAACAACACTTTGGTTGGTGCCCGGTGCGAACTGGTGTAGGTACCAAACAAAAGATGGCGGTGCTGTGTACAATATCTTTTTGAGCGAGGTTTTGCGGCCTAATGTGGGCCACAGCACAATCAACTTAGTCATGTTGTTTTGATCCGTTGCCATGGGTGGGTATTGGTTTGACTTTGACCAATCCTTGTTGCCGCTTAGTCTACCAACGTGATGTTTATCAGTACAGTATGACCTCACATGTGGGTCCGCTTGAAGATCTTGAAGGTGTGTGGTTTCTGCATCCACTATCTTTTTGCACCGTCAACACCATCTCATTTGACAGAACATTCAGCCACTTCTATGCCTTATGATGATCTCTTTTTCTTCACCTATCCGCGCGCATCAGCCAGGCTTGCAGTAGTTTTGCTTGGTGAGGCAGCATCATTTGGTGGTTTCGTAAAATGGGTGGTCCTCCTGAATACTCCAGCATTGATCATTTTTGGAGCAATAGACCATCCATTTTCGAGATTCCCAATTTTCAGAACCCTTCCCTTTCGCCCAACAGTCTTTCACTGCGATGGTTTGTCCAGGCCCACGAGAACGAATTAACGGACACAACTGTAACTGCGGTTGCAGTTGGGAACCCTAGAGGGACTTGCAGGGACAACGGGCGAGGTCTTTCACGGTTGATTCAGTTTTACTCAGCGGATTATCATTCTAGTAAGCGTTTTTTTTCTCCATGGGGTTATACCTGGTCATGATCGTCAAGACTGGTTACATCACAAACCTTCATGACATTTAACAACAAATTTAGAAGTTTACACAACTTACGTAATTGCCGGTGGTTTGTAGCGACAGTGTCAAGCATACCGCGAGCAAGCTTGCTGATGACAATGGGCGGCCGACAACTAAGCCACACAGAATCGGCTGTGCAGTGGTTTTCTTAGAATTCTACCCTATACACCATGTAATTCTAGCTGGTGCTCCGAAGGAAGCTAAGGTGTATATGATATCCATTTACATGACTAACATAAGTTCATCTTTAATATACAGCATATATGGCAATCTGAAGGTTTGATCAAACCCCAACACACTGATTGCAGCTGCCATTTTCCTCGGTCGGCGAGGTCACTGCACGACAAGGAGAGGGTGGCTGCGGTCAGACGACGAGTGAGCAGCGACCATGGACAACCTATTGGTCAATAGTTAATGGGTTGGTCTGTTTGGTTGAGTTAGGTTTGCTTGTTTGCTTGTCGATAAAGGTGACCAAAAGAGCTACTACATGTTCCAAACAGGTTTGAAACATTTTGAAACAGTCGGTGACTTGTTTGGGAAGTGGTCATCAAATGCGCACGGGAAAGCATCGAGCACGAAGAACAGGTTTCCACCTGTCCGCACATACAACTCCCACCTGAGCTACAGCTAGCTATCCGAACCAGCGACCAGTAACAGTGGTTCCATCCATATTTTCGCAACAAGTCAGGCATACCTGAGCAGCGACTTGTCGTTTTTCAGGATCGAGCAGAACTTTTTTTCAGGCACGGGCGGGTGCCAGCTGCTGTGACTGTTGTTCATGAGCTGTGGTCAATAGCTTTATAGTTGTTGATCATCAATGACTTACCAGAATCAACCAGCTAACAGTGGTTGTGGCTGATTGTGAATAAGTTGTTTGTTTATCAATAGAGTTCATCCAATTGTTTGATTCTAGTAGCCATTCAATTGAATCCTCGTGGGGTTCGCATCATGCAGACATGGGAGAAGACCAGCCAGTTTGGGATTGATCAGTTGGCAAAAGGAGGGATGAAATGTAGCGCTTTATCTTTCACGCAATTTTTGCTGAGGGATGTTGAGGGTGAGTCTCCCATAGTTAACTGTGAGGTTGATGAACCATCGGAACCATTAGCACTAGGTGAGCAATTCGGTTCTTTGCTGATTACAGTTCATAACTATTGGGTCAATGAAACAAAATGAATCATCACCCGAATAGCATCATAGATGGGATGGTTTCACCATGATTGCTGGTTTCTCACGATGGTTCCTTGGTGGGACATTTTTTTCCGCTCGTTTGCAGCAACTCTTCAGGGGAACCAGTCATTCGGCATGACGCAGCACTGGTTGGTGATGGTTCGTGAAAACTCAACGGTGGCATTGCCAAACAAAACATGGCAAAACATGACAAAACCAGGGATTGTTATGTCCTAATGTACGTTGATTCATGTTACAGTAATTCTTTCTGTTTCACACTAGCACGGTTCCGCTTCCCATGTATGCTGTATGTTCTTGTCTTTATAGAACCATTTACGTCCATGAATTTTAGCGGTTGCGTGCGCTTCAGTGATAGTGGGCAGCCAACATGTATTTGCATCAATTCACTTGAAACAGGCGGCACTATTCCTGTTGTTTGATGATTAATTGTGATTATGCCCTCTTATGCCCCATCATTTGTTGAGACCAAACCATCACATCAGTTTCTCATCGTGCCACCCAGGAATGGTTGGATTTTTCTCCAAGATCGATTAAGAACCAGTGAATCAACCCAAGTAGATCGCCACTTGGTGGACAATCCTTCAGAAACCACCCAACTGCTTGGTCTACCAACTACTCCAACGGCATCCCAGCCGTGATCAGCACCCGAGCGGAAGTGGTGTCGCTGTTCCGCGCTGTTCAGGAAAGCGTTTCGGAAGTCCGGTGGCACGCGCCACGCGCGCACCACGGCGATGTGCGAATCTCAGAGGGTCTGGATGGTTGGCGAGTTGGGTCAATGTTAACCAACCAAAAATGGTCAATAAGAACCAACAATAATAGTGGGAAAAGAGCCTAATGATAGGGGAACCAGGGTGCAGGGTGAACTGACCCG
Organism: Symbiodinium kawagutii; assembly: GCA_009767595.1. Classification (NCBI taxonomy): domain Eukaryota; class Dinophyceae; order Suessiales; family Symbiodiniaceae; genus Symbiodinium; species Symbiodinium kawagutii. Next base: position 353,335 of record VSDK01015404.1, read on the forward strand.
CTGCCGGTTGAGTTAGCTTCAGAAAGTTGGTCGTTGAGTAGCTAGGTTGGAAGCCTGTTGATCGATCCTAGATGAAGCCAGAGTTAACTTCAGTCCAAGCAGTTGTCATTCCGCACGACTTTCTGAATGGGCAATCAACTGACGTGGAATATCCAAAAGGGGTGGGATACCCTCAAGAATCCCCTAAAAAATGATGGGAACATCGACTGTTCGTTGGATGCACCACGTTGGTGGATACACCCAAGACCAATAGCAGCTGTGATCTCTGGCTCCTGCAGCGGATTGGTCGGCGAGGATTGGGTCACAACCAAGCATCCAGAAGCCATGGGTCGATGAAGATCCGAAGGATGCGAGTAGTTTGGTGCATGTTCACCAGGGTACCAGCGCTTTTTACCCGCAGCCATACATCGAAGTGATGTGATGTCAAAACTGACCATGATCTAAGATCTACGATTATTATTGTTAATTATTGTTACTCCCATTAATCATTTATTATGAACCACTATTAACCGCTATACACCAACGGAAACAACTGGATGAGTAGTGGCTGGAAATGGTGGATTTGATGGTGAATTGTGGTTGTCAATGATGGCTAATAATGGTTGATTATGAGTAAATGATGGATGAGAAATAGTCAAGTAATGATACTATATAATTAAAACAAAGTGTTTTGAATATGTTTAAGTTTGAGCGAAGAAACATTTTTAGGCAGTGGTTATTGGCCTCCTGGAAATGAATAGCTTGACCCTATGAAAATGCTATCCCAATAGGAAACTGATCTTCCAGGATCTTTTTTTACTTTCCAGGAGTGTATAATTTTGACATATTGGGTTCTATTTGGTTATAGCGGTTTATACTGAAATCTAGGATTATGATACTAACTATTAATAGCTACTCAAACAGCTGTTATTATCATGATGAGTAGCGAACAATGTTTTTGATAGATGATAAATCCCTTATGAGTGGCTCCACTAATTTTGATGCTTATGGGCTAACACAGGTTGAGCAGATCTACAGCGGGGCTTACAGCTGGAGTTACTTTTCAAACTAACAACAGCTCGGGTATATTTGGTTGCCCATGAACTGGTTGTTGGCGTTAGAATCTCCATGCTTGTTTTAGCTACTAGGGGTTATAGTTACTATACCCATGAACTACGCTATGACCTATGAAATCATAGTTACCCAGAACCAACTACAATCAAAACCTACCCGCTTGATTTTATAGTGAACTCTACCTCTACAATGAAAGTTGCTTATAGTTCAAGGGTCATAACCAACTTCCACTGGCCATGTAGCTATGGGTCAAAACCCTGTACCCTTAATTCCCCTACTATTAGCCATTGTTTTTCCCATGAAATTGTTGGCGATTATCCCCCATCATTGGTTGATTAATATTGACCCAACTCGCCATGTTGGTTACCAACTTCCACTGGTGACCGACTCAACGACCAACGCCCAGGACGCCGGAACGACGGCTTCCTCGGTCTCTTCCACGGGGGCCACGGTCGCCGAGGCCCCCAGCCTCCAATCCATGCAAGACAAATGTGGCTGGGGGGGGTGCTATATGGCGACTTGGGTCAAGCAGTGAACCAACCAATAATAGCTGGTTAATGGTTAATAGTAAGGGATGATAACTAAGAATTATAGGGGATATATATACCAACTATATGGCGCGTTGGGTAGCTGCTGCTATATGGCGACTTGGGTCAAGCAGTGAACCAACCAATAATAGCTGGTTAATGGTTAATAGTAAGGGATGATAACTAAGAATTATAGGGGATATATATACCAACTATATGGCGCGTTGGGTCAATATTAACCAACCAACGTTGATGGGGGACAATCACCAACAATTTCATGGGGAAAACAGCCTGGTTAATGATAGGGGAACCAGGGGTGCAGGGTTTTGACCCACTGCCATATAGTGGTTGCTATGTGGTGGTTTCTCAAAATGGGGGATCCCTAAATCATCTACTTATTTTAAAGATATCATATTACGTAATAAACCAGGGTTCCGTATTTTAAGAAACACCCATATCTTGATAGATGTTGGTGCTTGATGGTGCGCGTTTTCATTGATGTTGCTATGCGATAGTTGGAACATTTTGCTGCTTGAGTGTTCGATAGTATTGCTCTAAAAAAATTGACTGGCTATTAGCTATGCTATAGTTGATGCTTCAGTATTCGAACATAACATGTGACTGGCAAGTTGGTGCGGCTAGATGAGGATTGAAACTTAAATTGGAGGCATGTCAACTGCATCAACCAAGCGGCGCCATGATCGATGGCTCACAGCCCCCGCTTATTTTGACCGAGAGCTTAATCCGAAAGTTGGTTGCCGATCGCGATTGGATCAGACGTTGATAGACCAATTGTGACCATCGGTAACGAAAGGGAACCAAGCACGAACGGGTCATTTGAGTAAGCTGAGTAAGCAGTTGATAATGGTAAGCCACACGTTGAATCAGTGCTTGATCTTATGTTGATCAATATTACATGTTTCAGAGTAAAACATGTGTGTGTTTTTCAGTACCCAGGGTGTACGAGGGCGGTGAAGATCACTGATGGCAGTTGGATAGCCCCTTGTATTCAGTACGCCCCAATGTTGATTCTTCCGGCCAAATGATTCATTTGTTGGCTTCATGCCTTCTTAAGTTCGGGCTTGAGGTGTTTGGGAATTGCGATGTTTAGGGTCTATCTATTTCTGCTAAGCTGGCAGCTACTGAGTACAGCTGCTCCTTCGTCGTTGGCTACATACGTTTCCTTTCCCAGCCTGTGAAATCACATATGGGTTGCAGCGTTGTCATACTCCTGTTTTGACAGCATACCAGCTACTTGTTTGTTCTTTTCGCTATATGTCGTTTTTTCTTTGGCACAATCATTCATATCCCCATCTCTCTTTCTCTCTTTTCTACATATCACTATGTATATCATGAAATATATGTGAATATTTTGATTTGGAAACTACCAGATGGTGGGATACACAATGTCCGGACTAACCCAGTGTTGAATTGTTTCCTTCTTATTCTTGACTATGTCCCCCCTTATCTCCTCATGCACCCTCAGCACCTCAGTGATACGTAGATCCTATTGATTGTCGGTCACCATCTACCCCCTTTTCTGGTGATTATATAATCATTGAAGCTGCTGTTTGATTTGCGTTCAACAGCAGTATGGTCAAATTGTTCAACCGAAAGGCGCGGCTTGGAATTCGCGAAATCGCTCGTTGACTGAAGTGGTTGGTTTCTGGCGAACGGTTTGCAAAGGTTTGGCACGACTTCCACTGGCCACCAGTTAGCTTACTGGTGGCCATGGTTGCACTTCCACTGGTTCGTTCTCCCAGGAAAAGCTGCTGGGTTTGCCATCCCCAAACTGCTTGATTCGCTCGAGGCGGCCCACCGTGGGCCCGACGACCTCTTGGCTCATTTAGTACAGACAGGCGCCGCGCAGCCGACCAAGGGAGTCGTGGTAAAACGAGGGAGTCTAAGGAAGGGAATACTGAGGGGGGGGTGAGGGGGTGAGGGGGTGAAGGGGGTGATAACCTAACCATGAACATAGTACAGCAATGCTTATCTTGTCAACTGTTGATTAAGATTGGTAACAGCTATTGTGAAAATTGAATCATTTCAGTGTCCCAGACCGTGTGTTCGAGAGATTGAACGTCTTGGCTTTGTGAACAAGGAATTGGGCAGAGGTGATGTCAAGCACCTCATCAGTGTCTCCACTCCTGTCAAGTTTGTCACGATTCTGAGATGTTCTGAGAGGAAGTTTGTATGCAGATTTTTGCAGTCTCAAAGAACGGTTGATGTATGTTGACGTCCAATTGCTTGTTTCTTTAAACGAGGCCAATTGGGAAGCACGAGCAGTCTCTTCAGAGGGGTGGGTTGTTCAAACACCAGCATTATCACTTGGTGGGATGCTTGGGGAACACATAGGAACACCATCCTTGATGGACAACAATGTTTGCACAGGTCCAGAAGTTTCTTCTTCACCAAAATGATTTCAGAATATTTCAGATATTTGAGTTTGAGCATCAAAAAAGCAGCAGTTGGTTGATTATAACACATCGGTTTTGCTGTCAATGTTCCTTTGTTTTCAGGAGAATTTGCTCCTTCAATGCTTACCCACTACATCTGAAGACATCCAAGGCTGCACAAAAGCCAGGTTGTTCGCTCTCAATTAGTTTGAAGGTCACATGTGAGCGTCCAGCAGACACATGGCATTTGCGACTACTTGGCTATGAAGGAGGTTTTCACAATGAATTGTGGGAACCACTTGTAGCCAATCATGATGAGGGATCTTCTAACGAGCGATAGTCCCAGAGACTTGTTTGTTCCCTTTGAATCCCTTTGAATATTTACGTGTTGTGGAGTTTTGATTATCTATTGTTTGAAAAGCTCCGAAACTAAACCCTCTGGATCTATCCATTCTGGTTATAACCCATCCCAAATTCATTGGCTAATCAAATGCTTCATAATGGATTGTACCTTTCTTTTTAACTGTGCATGGTTTTCAACCATCAATTAGATGATCATCCCTGCATGGTTGAAAACACCAACCAGCTAGCGGTTGCTTAGTTATATCCCTATGATTGTTGGTTATACCCCAGGTACGGTATGGTTGAAAATAAGCCAAGAACCTTTGAAAACTAATACTCACATATACTCACCATTATTGACCAACTAAAGAAATCAATCAACCATTCTCGACCAACTAGATTAACCATTCTTGACCAACCTTTAACCATTGCTGGTACCCATTACATCTTCGAAAACCAATCGGATTGATCCAAACCACAACCATCACAACCTGTGGCGCGACGCGGCAGATCGGCAATCAGCACAGCTCTTGGAGGACAACCAAGGGGCGGTTTCTGGTGGCGAGGGCCATGGGCTGCTGAACATTCGGTGGCAGTGGCAGCCTGTTTTTTATGCGGTTGTTCCGTTGTTGCCGAGGCTGTCATCGCAATGGTTGTTGTATGTTGTTCTTTCCGGTTGTTGTTGTTGTTGTTGTTGTTGTTGTTGTTGTTGTTGTTGTTGTTGGTGGTGGTGGTGGTGGTGGTGGTGGTGGTGGTGGTGCAAGGGGTGTTGCGGCAGGGTTGTGGTATTGGCACCGTCGACGTTCTACCGATTGCCGCCGGAAGCTCCGGAAAAGGATTGGGATGAACTACAGCAGCTCGAGGCCTTCATGAGGTGGGGGACTCGCACCCGGATGCCCAGATTTTTTCACCTTGGGCTGCACGGTAAGAGGATTTAATGGGTAGAGAAACAGGCTGGCTGCACGCCGGCAGTTCCACCTCTCGGATTTTTGGGTTCAGGGTGTTTGGGTTTGGGGTTTTTGGGCCCGTGGTTTTGTTTCTCTGGGTGTTGAGAAACAGTGACCCTGCGTAGGGATTTGACAGTGAGACGGGTCGGGGCATGATCAATGTATTGCCATAATATCAAGGGGACATGTACACCAGTTCTTCATTGTGTTATTACATTCGCTGGCTAGTTTCCTACTATTTCTTAGATGAACTAAGGAGTATAAGCAAATTCAACAGCAGGAACAAGGAGAGGAACAGAACAAAAGGGTCTCGTCATTCCACTGTCTTCATGTCATTATATTTCCGCTTAGTCTGATGAACCTTTGCCGGGTGGGTCCCTGTCATTTGTTGGTGAAGAAACACAAGAAACCACAAGCAATATGACAGAGCAGATGCAAATTGAAACCACCTTATTAATCAGCTATAACTGGTATAGTTCTATAGTTATTGTAACTGGTAGTTACCCTACTTATTGTAACCTGAATCTCGTGTCCCTGACAGCTTGGGCAATTTCATGGGCCGCGGTGCAGTCGCAGATGCCATCTGGAAGCCCCCCGGGGACCCGGCTGACACCGGGCCACCGCGACCAGGCTCTTGTCTGCACGGCACGGGACTCCAGTGCAGTGGGGACCCCAGCCGCAGCGCGTAGATCCCAAGCTTGGCAATGCGCTTAAGGTGGTTTTCGAGATGCTTTTTTTTGGGGGGATTTATAGGGATTTATAGGGGATTTATAGGGGATTTATAGGGGATTATATAGTGATCAAATGTGACTTATGAAAGGGGATATCCAAGACTAATGGGACTAATGGCTAACCAACTGCTAGTTGGTGGTTTGATTGACTTTTTGTTTCTTTCATGTGCATTGACAAGCGTAGTTTTCATAGGGATTGAAACCACCAACCAGGTTTTCATGGTAAATCCGATTCATGGAATTGACCGAGCATACGGCTGATGGTGAATCACAGCCGGGCCGGTTTTTGACAAACGGTAGCTGATTGATGTGGATTCCCATTAGCACGCTATATATTCACTCGAAGTTTTTTGTAACATTTCCCATCAACAACTAATTTGGAACATTTTTAGAATCGATGAGGCCTTGCCCCAAAAATGGAATGGAGAGCCTTTGATAACCTTGGAAAACAGACAGGTCTTGATTTCAGATGTGTTTGATCGATGCTGTGCTTGGACCAGTGTGATTGATGACACAACATGATTTGGAAGTCGAAGATTTTGATTGGAATCCTGCAAACGTAGAGGCTGCGCGGCTATCTGTATGATTAGAATCAGCCTTTATGGTTTGATGATCGCTGTGGCGGGCACCAGGTAGTGGGAGCCCGAACATTCTGAGTGGAACCGCTCGTTCAGATGAAGGGGGTCATTTGGTTGGAGTCACTGCATATGAGGAGTAATGATTGTTCGCAGGTTTGTTACATATGAAAAGTGATTAATTATATCCTGTCAAGATGTGTCAAATGTCTCTTCGAGTTTGTACTACATCTCTATATCATCAATATTCAACAAATAGCTCTGGCTGGTCGATGCTGCCTTCAGCAGAGCCATTCCGACTTCCACAACGTGATCTACATGACAATCTATTGATTACAGCTGCTTGTTCACAGAATTGGCTTATTCATAGATGATTTCAATAGGCGATAGATTGAACACGGGGAACCCAGTCCTGCACACACCGCAGATGGAGTTGTACGATAAGATGAGACCCTCGGCTGGTGGGCAGAACCATGTACCTGCAGAGATCAGCAGAGCCAACCGCTTTACTTGCACCAAGAGACGGTCGACGTGGCACATCTTGACTTGTGCCAGTAAAAATGTGGTTTCATTGATCCATGACAACCAACAATGGATTTGTTTAAAAATGGTGTGCCACCCCCACAAAACTTGGTTTTCCTACGATCAATGGTTATTGTACCACTGTTGATAGACACCAACAATTGACCACTTGGCTTATCCAATGGACTGTCTTTGGCGAGACTTCACCCTCAGGTGGACACGTCATCACATCCGGGGAGGCTTGGGGACAGGGAGCCACCTGTAAAGACAACTTGTGCATCCTGAACAGTGCCAAAAAATCTCAGAGATATGCTCATCTAAGATAGCAACACTGCCCATTTGGAGGGGATACCAATTCTGGATCCCATCTGACTGAGTCGTACACCGAAATTGGGTGGTTTCTGAATTGAAAATTATTGTATTGTGGCGATTGTTGGGGTGAGTAGGTGTTGACAAGTGCAAGCCTCTGAGGGACAGAATTTTGTGGGACTTGCTGGACTATGATGCACAATAAGAAAAGATCAATCAAGCCAAGCTGATTCCCAACAAATTCTCACTGCATTATGTGGGTCCCCAGGACTGAACGGACGACTTTTCCAAAAAGGTGTATTTTTCACAGAACCCAACCTGTCCTCGCGAAATGATATCAAGGGGCCAAGGGTTCACAAATTCGATATTCTCCATGAATATCCATGAATGGCTTAGCAAGCACACATGACACAGACAAGATTTATCATGCCTACATGTTTGCTTGTGGGTGTGTGAGCTCCTGATTTAACTCGCATAAATAATTACAATGAACATCCATGTGCCTCTGAATCCAAGGTCTCTTCACAATACATCATTCCATATTCCAGAAAAGTCCATATTGTGTAATTATCAGCAAGGCATCCCCAACAGTGTGGTGCCACCACCCGCAACAGCAGCATGGCACCAGCAGCAGCACCCCAGCAGTACCAGCACCACCAGGAGGAGCACAAGCAGCAAGAGGAGCACCCCCCGCCACTATCACTGCCTCCATGCTAGCACTCTCACTGCCACTACCACTATCGAGTTCACTGGTCAGTGTGCACAAGCCGCAAACTTCATTACTATCACCTTTCACTACCACGACTACTACCTCTGTTGATGCCACTATCAATCACTATCACTAGCTACACTTTCAACACATTCATCGTCATCGTCGTCGTCGTCCTCGTCCTCGTCCTCGTCCTCGTCATCATCCACCCTTTATAACTCATGATTCACTATTCATCAGTCACCGCCATCATTCACCACCACCATCACCATCAGCATCAGCATCACCACCATCATCATCATCATCATCATCATCATCACCATCACCATCATCATCACCATCACCATCATCATCATCATCATCATCATCATCATCATCATCATCACCATCATTATCATCATCATCATCATCATCATCATCGTCATCATCATCATGATCATCATCACCATCATCATCATCACCATCATCATCATCATCACCAGCATCATCATCATCATCATCATCATCATCATCATTGTCATCATCATCATGATCATCATCACCATCATCATCACCAGCATCATCATCACCAGCATCATCATCATCATCATCATCATCATCATCATCATCATCAGCATCACCATCATCACCATCATCATCATCACCATCACCATCACCATCATCACCATCATCATCATCATCATCATCATCATCACCATCACCATCATCATCACCATCACCATCATCATCATCATCACCATCATTATCATCATCATCATCAGCATCACCATCATCACCATCATCATCATCATCACCATCATCATCATCACCATCACCATCATCATCATCATCATCATCATCATCATCATCATCATCACCATCACCATCATCATCACCAGCATCATCATCATCATCATTATCACCATCATCATCATCATCATCATCACCACCATCATCATCATCACCATCACCATCATCATCATCATCACCATCATCATCACCAGCATCATCATCATCATCATTATCACCATCATCATCATCATCATCATCACCACCATCATCATCATCACCATCACCATCATCATCATCATCACCATCATTCAACC
>VSDK01015404.1:362783-461069 GCA_009767595.1 Symbiodinium kawagutii
CATCATCACCATCATCATCATCACCATCACCATCATCATCATCATCATCATCATCATCATCATCATCATCATCATCATCATCATGATCATCATCACCATCATCATCACCAGCATCATCACCATCATCATCATCATCATCATTATCACCATCATCATCATCATGTTTTTAAAAATCATTTGTTCAACATCACCAGCACCACATTTCCACAGTCCACGGTCACCCACAGCCCTCCAGCGCTCCAGGTCCCATACCTCCAGGAGAAGGTCCGCCAGGAGGCAGATTGGCAGCCCCATGAGGAGCCCCCAGGTCGTTCCAGGTGGATCATCTGATGGTTACTATTGATGCTTACCAGGATTGGTTACTATTGATGGTTTATTGTCCAGGATGGTTACCACCTCATGGTTACCATTTTGATGCTTCATCAACTGATTGTTCATCATTTTAATGGTTATATAATTACTATAGAAAATGCAGGTTCATCAACTGATGGTTACTATTGATGGTTATCATTTTGATGCTTACAACCATGACATGTATCAAAAAGCTGACCGCCAGCAATCAACCAGCTTTTGAACCAACTGCTAAGAGGATGTAAGAGACATCAAGAGACAGTTTGTAAGCTGGCTGTATACAATACTGATAATGGTTTGTTGTAATTACCAATTGTAAAGTGATCATTGAATTTTGCTCCATTGGTTGTAAGATGCAGTCAGTGCTTTGATCATGGATGTTTCCTAAGCTAGTGTCTTCACGATGGTCCACGATTGTGACTAATATTACGCACAGACCCCGTGGTTTGCCCGGAGGGCAAACCACGGCTGTCTGTGCGTGTTGAACATTGCTCGAAGAATCAGTGAGAAACACTGGCTATACGCAGTGATTTAGGGTTTAGGGTTTTAGGGTTTAGGTTTTAGGGTTTTAGGATTTAGGGCTAGAGCTTCTTGATTCTCAGAGTTTCAAAACAACGGCCGGCGCAGGGTTTTGAACAGTTGACAAGACTCACTTCTACGGCAGGTCTTGTGGTCACGGGCAAACCATAGGGTCTTGCCGTAATGTTAGGAAGACATTGCTGATGATCAGATTAGATAACCAGTAGTTGGTTACATTTAAATGCTATTAGATTAGATGTTATTAGCAACCAACTCGTGCCGAGTACTTTTCAACCCCTAGGCTGAGGCCCCTTATCTACCAAGGCCCTCATCATCAACCATCACTAGCCATTACTGACCATTACCATTATCGAATCTAACAATATTGTTGACTCAGCCATGATTAGCAAGACTATGCAAGACTATGCAAGACTTTTAATCCTTATCATCCATGGTTCATTCTTGCTTAGCAACTTATCCATAGGTTCATTATCAACATCCATAGATACAGAGCAAGCTCATCATTATCCCCTCCATTGGTTCATTCTTCCCAAGGCGGGTTACTGAGCGAGGGCCCCCCTTGGCCCCACGCCCCACGCGCCTTGCCGCGCTCAGTGAGTCCGGTGCAGCGGAGTTTGGCAGCCCTGCTCCGCTTGGCCTCGCCGGACTGGCACCCAGTTGCTGGGTCCAACAGTGATGGATTAAACCATATGGTGGTAGTTTCTCAAGTCATAGGGAGCCCAACGAATATATAGACTATAAATATGGGGTACCATGGGTCCATAAATGGTGGTTTCTCAGAATAAGGGACCCAAAAAAATTGTTAGTTTATTTCTACAAATGACTAATAGTGGATGATTTGGGGGTACCCCTATTTTGAGAAACCACCATATGGCGAGCTGGGTCAAGCTCTTAACCAACGAACGTTCATGGGGATTTCCAGCAACAAAACTATAGGGAAAACAGCCTGGTTAATGATAGGGGAACCAGGGGGACTAAGGGTTTTGATCCACTGCCATATTAAGCTACTACTTGTTGGTGGTTTTTCCCATGGGGCTTAGATATTTGAATGGTCTGCTCAAGCGTGAGGAGACTATTTGGGATGGTTGATTAACTCATGGGATGTGACCACCAGCCAGATGTGGGTGATAGAGGTTGATCGAGGCTAACAGTACGGTGCTGCTTAATGATGGTTGATTTTCGCACTTTCGCCCTGGATACCAATGATGGATGTACATGCCCAGCCGCTGCATGACATGAACAAAATGAAAGATGAAGGCGAGCGACATCGAGCAACTGATGATGATCTTCAGCGAATGACACCAGCCTGAAGTCAAAAAGAATCAAACAAAGTGGTTATCAGCTAACACCAAGCATCCATGATGGTTGATCATGGCTGATACTTGTGAGGTTCATTTATGGTAATCATGGTGCATGATGATTATACAAAGAAGGATACTGATGATGGATTGTATTTAATTGTCACTGTAGCAATGGTTGTGCTTACAATTATAGTCATGATGAATGCTATTTAATGATCGAGAGTAATTGCGATAATGAATCAACGATGACGGGGATATTGCCACAGCCTATCGCAGTACCAGCTAGGGTTGGGCCAAATGATGTTCAAACCATGGGTCTACATTGGGAACGGATTGTACAGTAATCGTCGTGATGGCCAAACCCTTACCAAGCAACCATAATATGATTTGGAGGCTCTTCAGCACATGGTTGTCATGCCTTGTTCACCACTTTTGCAGGGTTCAAGTGGTCTAACGGTATAACGGTACAACCGTGGCAAACAATAACCATATCATTATCATGAACCATTCATGTCGTTAAACAGAGGTGAACCGGAATAATCTGCGAGATCCTATGGACCAGCAGGTGCAGCGTTAGACTTTACCATCCCCCTGGTTGGTAGTCCAACCATCTGTTCACAGGGGATTAACCCTAGGGGAACAAACATACGGGATCAACCACAGGCTCAAGCTTTCTCTACCATAGGTTGGTTGATCCAAACTATGATTCATACTGATTGTTACTGTTACTCTTGAAATTTGCTTCTTTTTAAATTGACCACTATGAACCATGAGAAACCATGACTGAATGACTAAGCATTATCAACCAGTATCATCCACCATTAGCCATTATGAACTTACACCACTATCTACCACAGGTTCAACGTTGATTGAACTCCACCCTCGTCCGCACAACGGTTCCAGGACTTGCCCTTGGGAGCCCTATCCCCACGACCTGGAGGCAGGGGGCTGGGGCGGTTGACCCATGGTTTACCATGATGAATATAGGCTCTAAGTAGTTGGTAACAGGTTGGGTTTATGGATGTTTAGGGTTAGGGTTTATGGATTTTTATGGTTTATAGTTAGGGTTTATACTTAGGGTTTATGGTTTATGGGTAGGGGTTAGCGTTCTTGCTTACTAATTAGTTGCTTGGTACATGTAATATAATGTATCCATGATGATTCATTCATTTGTGATCAACCATCATGATTTACCATCATGGATATATCAATAATACTGATAATAGATATAATAGTGACAGCACCATTGCACCATATGAGTAGCATCATATGAATGGCACAAACCCATAGTGATCTTGTCAACTATACTGTGCACAGGAATGAACAAGTATATGGGACCAACCAGAACCAGTACCATGTTATTCAACAATGATCAACAATAATATGACAGTCGGAATTAAAACTCCTACACATGCTCATTTGTAAAATCAATGGTAGCTACACATTGGAATAATATTTGATGATTCATCGAGGGAGAATGGACGATCAAAACGAAGTACCACCCCAAGCTGATGGCGAATATTGGTATCATCCAGATCTAATGTATATAGGGGTTTCTTAAGATAGGGGACCCCCAAAGTCATCCTTTTTGATGTTTTTAGTAATGAAGCAGCAATTTTTGTAGATATGGTGGTGGTGATATCATGACTTGTGACGCAGCCAATGAGTCGTCAAGCCGCAGCCCGTGAATACCGACCACCAAAGAGATGGCCACTGAATATCCCAGCAGTTTTGGCTTTTTGTCTTTTGGAATGTGAACAGAGGGGGGATCCGGACCCAGTGAAAATGAACTGCAACATTGGTATGTAGCTATGGTATGCTCTGGTTCATTTTCGCTGGGCCCTGTATTGATCCTGCGAATTCTGACACGGATAGAGGATGGAATGATTTTGATGGACTGAATTGATTTGAGTTGATTTGTCGATTTTGAATCGATTTGGTAGTGGTTCATAGTTACTTTTGATGCTTTTCCTTCTCATTTTCAAGAGAATAGTACAGCGACGACCACAAGTTTACTTGGTTTGACATCGTTTTCGGAGCCCACGCTACAGCCGAGACGCCCTTTGCTGTAATTCACGACGAACTCCCAGTGCAAAAGTGATCCAAAGTGTGTGCGTGTGTGTGTGTGTGTGTGTGTGTGTGTGTTTGTGTTTGTGTGTATTTACATACCTAAGAGACTAATCTCATATACTCATATCATACATGTGAACTGAATAGCATTGCTATACCTTTGGACAGGTCCACGGTGGCCTATTCTAGCCTGCCAGAACGTTTCAGCCAGTGTACTTTTGCATATCCCTCAAACAAGCTTCAAGACTTCAACATCCACAATTTCAAATATCCTGCATATCGTGTATTTTTGACAGGTGTATTATTCTCAATTCTTGAGGGTCAAAATGTCACTGATAGGAAATTCTACTGAAAGGCAGCAGGTTCAGCATGGTTCAGCTTGTCCCCTGCAAGGCCTTTATTTTGCGCCGCCTGATCTACGCTTCATTCCGGTGCGGCCGATTGTTGCCGCGGCTTTCGGACACCTGAGTGCTTTTGTGTCAAAATGAACTGCTTCAGAGCCAAGATGTTCAATCCATGCGCCCTCTTGTGCAGCGTTGAAAGTTTTTGCATGTTTTTTGCTGCATTGGTTTCATCTACAGGTTCCCAGACTGGAAAGCCCAACTCTCGTGTTCGCAAAGTGCCGGAATCAAAATCTTGGAAGTTTGCCGGGAGTCCTTGTGATCGCTCCAACCACGGCGTGCTTGCTTGCTTGCTTGCTTGCTTGCTTGCTTGCTTGCTTGCTTGCTTGCTTGCTTGCTTGCTTGCTTGCTTGCTTGCTTGCTTGCTTGCTTGCCTGTTCATACTATTTTTTGTTACTTGTATGTTTTGCTTGCTTGCTTGGTTGGCTGACTGGCTGGCTGGCTGGCCGGTTGATTGGTACTTCTCGTTTATTCATTCTCATTATCGGCTGTGGTGATGTTGGGAGCAGTTGCAGTGGTGATTCATGCGCTGATATTTTCGTGAACTGTTCGTTCTTGTTCATGATTGACTTTTGTGCATCATATGCAACACTGTCAAACCCTGTCAAAGTGGATGTCTTATACCAGGCTTCATGCCATCAGTTTGATCCGATTCTCAACTTGCTGGGCAGCAGGCTCCATGGCGTCTTCGAGTCACCGCATACGACGTTGACACCATGGGCGCCTGAGCAGAAGCTAGAGGAGGTTGTGAAGTTGGTTGGGGGTTTGTTGCATTGTTGACCAATATGATCACTAATCATCAATACTAAGCTACTGTAAGCTTTTGAGCAATGGGCTATGCATGGCTATGGGTTGTTGTTCAGTGACATTAAGATGAGTATCCCGAAAAATCAACCTGTTGCCCAAAAGTTTCCACCAAAAAAAGGAAACATAAATGATTTGAGGACGGGCAACGGGTACAGCTTTCTACAGACTCAGATGCATCCAGGTGATTCAATGTTTCAATACATTTCAAGCACAAGGGTGAAAGTGGTAGTGAGGTTCTTGATATGGCAATGTGTGAGTGGCAGTGGCAGTGGCAGTGAAGCACTCTTTGGACATCTTGCGACTCTAGTGATCTTTTTGCTGCTACCATCCCCGAACTAGTGGGTGAAAGTTTATGTATTCAAGCTCCAATGAAGCTTCACACCATTAGCTCTCCCACAGATGATTCGGGATAGTTGGTTTACTACCAACCAGTTGCGTTGGTTGTTGCTGCGCCACAGCTTATTGCAGTGATCGCCACCCGCATCCGTGATGCCCCCGAGGTTATGAAGATCTCTTGCAGCTGGCAGTAGCTGGGCGAAGATGGGGCCCGCTGCAACCCCCTCGGCTGCCGGTGGTTTCCATACGGACAACTCCAATGCCCGGCGTTGAGGTTGCCCATGGGATCCCATGATTACTCATCTTGGTGGATATGCCATCCATTCACCCATTTACTACCTTCGAGTTGGAGACCTGCAACATGGTTGGACATCCATGGGATTTTTGAGCGCGCCGAAATCATTTTCGAAATGCTTGCAGCTCTCAGGTGCCTGGTACCCCCAAAAAAGGACACAATGAATCAAATGTATTCCTGTTCACGTGGTGAACGTTGGTTTGCCATGGTCTGCAAAAGGTATTTTACTCGTAGGTGAAGTACTCTGCTTTTTACACACAATATGAAATATATGTATACCTGCCACTTAACATCACTTCACAATATATGCCTAGCACTACCTATCTATCTGTATATATATATATACATACATCTGTACCACTTGACATACCTGTGGATACCCATGGAACCTATGGCAACTACCTACCTCCAACTCAACAAGTGCACCTCCAGGAAGAGCTGGGCAGCGTTCCACATCGGAGAGCCACTCCGGAGATGCTTCAGCGCCTCCCTTTGCACCTCGACGCCATGGCGCTTAAACGCAACGCGAGGTGATCATGCACCAAACTCAGCAAGGAAAACTCAAAACTGAGATAACTCATCCAATTAGGAAACGAATTGAGAAACTCAGAACGGTTCATCGAATGATCAACTGATTTGTTGGTCAAACCTTTGGTCAATCTGTTGGTCAATCAGTACTAACTATATATAATTAGTTTTTTTGAGCATCTAATCGAACCTCAGATCAGCATGAAGGATCATAAGGGTCGATGATGGTATGGTATCGCGACAAAGTGAGTAATTCGCGAATAGTTTCTCCAATGACAAAACATCATTCCTGCGTATCTAGGACCTTTGCTTGGCGGATGTTTATCCTGTCAGTATAAAGCTGTGTCCTGGATAGCCGGGTTCTACTGTACTTGCTGTCGTTCCAACAGTTTCCGAGATCATGGCAGGTTTCAATATTCAGGCAGCGAAAAAGAGAAGTGCGTGATCTGCCAAGAGGCAGGGTTGCGGTGCAGGAAACCGTGGTGCAGCGCAACCGTGGACCCGGGCAATTGAAAAAAGCAGATCTCCTACGTCACGAACGCTTATTCATGCTTGAGATGTATCTCCTGGGTCCCATCGGTCTCATGGTAATCACTGGCAATTAGTCAATAAGGCAGCGAAGTGTAAGCCTTCACTCCTAGTTCTATCCATGGGACTACTGGAAATGGCTGGCACAGCCATGGGTCCATGGCCACCTCCAGTGAGTTACTGAGATTTTAGGGCTGACGGTGGACCAACCGCTGTAGGTGGTTGATGGTTGATGGGAATTCATAGCTGGGTCATGTTCCTGGTTTACCATGCTTGGTAAACGATCTACCTGGTTGGATTAGTTATTATTTATGGTTGGTAGTTGGTTGATCTACCTTGTTTGATGCTGTTGGTTTATGTGAACAGCTACAGTTTTGTGAACCAAGGTTGAAGCAAAACTCAGTGGTATGCTGACGGTTATGTCACTGTATATTCTTGCCCCTGTTTCCATGTTTGATCTTTCTTGTTTACAGTGGCAGTTTGTTGATTAGAGCGTTTGCACTCAAACCACTTTCACGTTTGCGTGACCAATTTAGACCCTCTTGACTCCTCTTGACCGTTTTCCCTTGAAATCAAGCACTTCAAATGGTTTGTTCATTCTGTTCATGCATGTTCAACGTGTTTCAGATTTGATTTCCCAAAGGTCTGTTTTGCAGTGTTCGGCATCAACATTTGGTTTCTGTGTATGTTTGTGTTGGCTCCTTCCCTCGCAATGTCCAATCCTCTCCGTTGGAGGCATACGAAACTGGCGAGGAAGTACGGAAGTTGCCCTGCTCGCATACCTACCACAGGCCGACAAAGCTTCAGCCACAGCCAACTGGATCCAGTGTTGATGTTGTAAATTGGTGCAAATTCTTCGAACCAAGAGAACACCAAAGACATTGTTGTTTCGATGAATGTATAATTCCTGCAAACTGTTTGTTGAATGTGCAACTTGCATAACAATGGCTTTTAAACATTGCATCCGTTGCGTGCCAATTTTCAAGAACTCACCAGGAGTATTGGTGTCTCTAACTTTACAGTCCGATACTGCACGTACCAAACTTCAAACAGCAATTGAGTCTTCTTCGAAGCCAGGAGAACTGCAAGGTGAATTTTCAGGATCACCAATTGTGGCTGTTTGTACATGGTGATTCTCATTGCAGGCCTACTCTTACCTCTTGTTTTTTCAGCCCAACATGAACGCAAAGTGCATACCTTTCAAAACATCAATCAAATAAAAAATATGAACATATATGCATAAATGGATCTCATTGGATATATATATCTTCAGGATGACAACATGTCATGAAATATACAACTCATCTCAGAATCAGTCCTCATCTCAGCTGAGTCACGTGCCCTGAGCCCAACTGCTGGCCAGGGCTTGTATCGACCGCTGGCTCACGACGGGCACAGCCATCTCCTTGCAGTGCCCGTGGCGGCCCCAGACTATGGATGGGGGCCCCATGGGGCCGCTCAGATAGGTGTCTCTCAAAATAAGGGTACCCCCAAAATCATAAATCATCAAGTCTTAGCCATTTATAGTAATAAACCAACCATTTTGGGGATACCTGAGGTATCCTATTTGGAGAAACCACCAGATGTACCATGGAGGCTGAACTAGTATGATGGACTGATAGTAATTGTCACCTTGGAATAATTTTTACTGAAACTAGTGGTTGCTTTTGAACACTTGTTCCCCTATCTTGGGGTGAGTGTCCATTATAGGACATAGAGACTCCATGAAAATCATTGTAACTGGCACTCTGACAGGGGATCATGTCCATTGTGCTCAAACGGTTTACATTCTCAGGGATTGACGTTCACTGCTATGCGCTCCACAACATGGAACCCTTGCAGCTGGATATGTAGGAAAGACGTGCAGCTCGTGCAAGATTTGACCGACTTGAGTTTGTCATTGTTTGGCTCTCAATCAAGTCACGGCCAGTTGATTTGAGCTGAAACAACGACCGTAGGGTATGGTTGCCTTCTATCAATTTCTTCAGTGATTTTGTAGACTATAGGCCTATACGTGATTAAGATTGCATGGGTATGGAAGGTTTTACTCAGTGCCAAGTTGCCTGAAAAATTGCAAAGTTATCGAAACTCCTATAGACGCCTCATATTGAGCGATGTGCACGACCAGGGATGCACTTCGTTTTGACACCTCGTGCCATATTATTATCCAAAAGACTATGATGTCGCCATGGTTAGCTTGGTCGACACAGCTATCAGCACTTGTTGGTCTTATATGGTTTGGAGTGCCAGAAGAACCATGGCACAATGGCCAGTTAGGTTGCTCAGATTGGTGAGCACCCAAACGCCTTAGTCAACTTTCATGGTGTGAATCCCCCAAGAGCATGTGCTTTGCCAACTGAATGCGATCCACAGCTGGAGATTTCTTGGTGTGCCAACGCCCAGGATTTGCAAAGCACCTGCGGTTGACTGAACTGTGTGCGACGGGGTGCAGTGGCAGAAGCTCCCTGCAGGGAATTGAAGGTGCCAGGCGATGTTATCCACAAGTTTGGCGTAACCATGGTGAGTCAGCAGAAAAAAAACACACGAAAAAAGCAACTGTTGTAGCAACAATCTAAGTTTGTAGCGCAGTATGTATTGGGTATGGCATGTCCAGAGGTTCCGCACCCAAAGTCACGGATTGAGAATCCACTGCCTTGGTCGGTCCAACATCTCTTGGTCACGCTAGACCTGTTGTGTTTTTTGCACCCTGGAAGGTTCAGAGATTCAGTGCTAATCTTGCTTGCCTTGGCACCTTTGATCGAATTGAATCCATGTCAATAGTGTGAACAGGTTAGATTAAAGTCGGAAACAGGAACTCACCATTTGCAACCTAAGGGAAAACAAGTGCAGTAGTTTCTTTTCCGGAATGCTTTGGAATATTTTGGAATTGATCCCCATGACTGCTAAGAGTACCATGCATATAAGGGCCATGGTGTTTCTCTCATTGCGCAACGAACCTCGACAAACCATTGAGCCAGCAAAACTTGCCAGGCAATCTAGTGTCATCAAAAGAATCCTCCAGTAGATATGGGTGTTTCTGAAAATAGGAGTACCCCTAAGTCATCCTTTTTCAATCAGCTAGAATACTAAACCAACCATTTTTGGGGGTCCCCCATGGCTTAAGAAACCACCAAATGGAAAGCAGCACATTGAATCTGTGCTTTGGGCTTCATAGCGTTTCCCTGAGTTCCTGATTTCGAGACGCATTTGCGTCAGGATTCAGCGTCATCATCACACTGGCAGTAAGATCCGTGGGATAGGCGCCGTCAAGATGAAGCCCTGTGGTCGCCCTATGGCCCATCAGGTACTTGTATTATTTAAGAATTCAACTCTGTGCTTACATTGACGAGCAGAGATCATCGCCACATGCTTTCAGGTGTTGAAGCATTGTGCCATCCATGGCCCAGCAGTGTGATGCTGTCACTCAATCCGTGTACAGAGAGATCGGTGCAAGGTGGAGATGACGAAGAGAGCTTAAAGCGTCTTGAAGTAGAAGGTAACAAGAGGGTTTTGAAGATGCACTTCTGGCTGTATCAAAGGCATGAGTTCTCAATACAAGACCCGATATTTGTTGGGATCGCCCCGAGACTCATGAAGGTTTTTCGAAGTCCCCACTGCCCTCGTTGGCGGGGCAATGCGGGACAAACTTACCACATCCCAAAACAGCGATGCTTAAATAAATCCAAGTTGCTGATAGAATATTTATACGCTCAAACAGGGCTCTTGAACATTTTGAAATGCTTTGAATTCTGAATAGTTTTTCTGAAAGTCTTGGGGTGTACCGTACCCGCACATTGCCGTTGGCATAGATGCGCGAGGTTGTTGTTGAATATCCCGCCCATATCCATGCCAGCGATATTATGCAATTTCAAAAACTCAAGCCAAGGAGTTCGAATTCAACTTTGTTCACTTCAGAAGTCAGCATGTGTTCAATCCATTGGATGAATCGTGTTTCGGGATGTTTGTCACTACCAACCGGCTAAGGGCTTTATTCCATCGCAATGCTCCACTGCTCCACGGTGTCAAGTTCTGAAGTTTGCTCATGCTTTGATGACTGGGTCCCGCGCCCAGCGATGGGAAAATCCACCAGACAAATTGGTTTAACATGGCTTAACCATCAAGTTCCAATGGTTCTGGTGGCACATTTTTCCCAGCCTGCCACAAATTGCCGTTTGAGTCATAATATGAAAAAATGATGATGTATTGTTTGCCAGCAATCGATTTCCTGTGGTCTTTGTAGTGAAACTTCAACGGTCGAAGAGGATACAACTGCTGATTGCAACACACGGCTGGAAACTGCTGCGATTGGAAGCCTTGCTGAATCAGTGATTCCGGACCTTGCACTGGAAGCTGTGTTTGCTACGGAGAAATGATGACCACTGTCTAGCTGCATCCCTCAGTTTCTCTGCACAGACAGTGCACCTTCGATCACCCTATTTGGATCTATTTGGTAGTTGTTTTCAGGACGAATGGCAAACGCAACATTGTGACATTCTTTGGGGAGACTCAAAGCTGTTCGGGGTATCGCAATCTGTCCATTTAGGGGCTCAAAATCAATGTTTTTTTAGCAAGAGATGCAATATTTAGGATTGTCAACGGCTATGATGGCTCCACCTTTTGGAGAAACTGAATAGAAGCAGCTGACCCACGCCAATGGCAAAGTCCGACCTGGCGCCGCCGTTACAATGGCATTAATGGCATGAGGAAAATGTAGCAGCACGGCATGGAGATTTTCTCAACAATAGCTGGCGCCACGTAAAAGCAAATATCTGGCAACAGCATCATGGGAGATCCAAAGTAATAAATCCTCCATAGGGTAAATCACCAGCTCTGGTAAATCTATCGTGGGGCTTGGTGAATTATTGAATCTCAACATGGACGTTGTTGCACCATTGTCTCCACCCACCGATTCGGACGACTGGCATCACGATCACCATGAAGAATTCCACGTTGGGTTGCCCTGGCTTTAATTGAGCACTTTGCTTCGCAAGGGAATTACTTGAATATGTCATAACAATCCATAACATAACCATTCTGGACCATGTTGGATTATTCTGCGTTTTTTGACGATGATAAATACAAGCCTGTTCTGTACAACAATGAGCATACCAAAATGAATTTACTATTTTTCAGTCCTCGCAGGAACTCGATCAGACTTCACAGGTTTTTTCCCATTGACTGAGAACCAAATGTGGACCACATGGAGAAGTCCCAGGGGATTCCTGAAGTTATGGAAAGTTGTTTTACAGTGTGAATTCTTTAGTACTCCAGGCAGGTGCAGGATTGAGGTGTCCAGCTCTTTGACTGTGGGAATTGCTTGCTTGTGCTGGCCTTCATCATGTGTTCGGCTGTTCATGCATTTTTGCATTGAAACATCACTGGTACTCTGAATTTTTCTCTACTTTGCAGGTCGGTGTTCCTTATGATGTTAGATATGCCCTTCAATCCCTGAGGATGAATTTTGCTGGTCCGAGGCTGAATTTGATGAATGGACAGTCAAGGGCATCAGGCAGGATGCGCTGCAAGAGAGGGTCCGAAGATGTCCGAAGCCTATCAGCGGGCTGTTTGGTAGATGCGATTAGACGGGTTTAGAAGCTGTTATTTAAAGCAGATGTGGTACAACCATGGTACAAACATATTTGATATCACAATAGTCGGAATATTGCCTCCAGAAGACCACCTCTGAGATGAGAATATGAGAATATCGGATAATCGTCATGGATATCCTGCCATCTAATCTAAGAATGGTTATCGAATCGAGAGACTCCATTAACCTATG
Organism: Symbiodinium kawagutii; assembly: GCA_009767595.1. Classification (NCBI taxonomy): domain Eukaryota; class Dinophyceae; order Suessiales; family Symbiodiniaceae; genus Symbiodinium; species Symbiodinium kawagutii. Next base: position 375,720 of record VSDK01015404.1, read on the forward strand.
TAGCATTTTCAGGGGGCCAGTGATACTGTGATTTATAGGCAACCTTTAAGAAATCATCACCGAGCCAGCCTTCAGTTGAGTTCATCAGGTCGTCTCCGCAAGCATGGTGTGAGCTTGACGTTCCCCGCCGCTGCTAGGTATTCCATCACTGCAGTGAATTGGAAATATGAAGACAAGAACGTGCATGGCCTCAACGGGAAGCTGATGGTTTCTTTGGGATGGTCTATGTTTGTTTGAAATTGCTGGTCTCTTAGCTACGAAGAGTACACCCACCGTTGAGTTGATTGGTCTGACCAACTTTGGCACCGTTTTTGTTAGTTAGAAATCCAAGCGAACAAGCAAGTAGCCCATCAACCAGCAAGCAGCCAAGGAGCTGCACAAAATGATACCCTCCGGAGTGGCGCCACTGAGATCACCAAAGACCACGAGTTCCAGTTCAGCCATTTTGAGGCCTCTCAAGCTGTGGGGGTGACGCTGTTGTATCACCTTCGCTGGAGGGTTGAACCACGTTGTGTTGACAGTTGTGTGGGTTGGGTACCTGCAATCTTGGCACCTTTTGTTTTGGACAAGGATTCTGGCGGCAGACATGAGGCAGTTGAAGAAATGGATTCGTATTTCCAGCATTTGCACTTGAGCAAAGTCACCCCGATACTTTTGTTTTTGAAGCATTGCAGCAGGTGCAGCTAGGCAGACATAGCTTGGTTCCGGTTGGTCTTTGCATGACCAGAACTTAGGATTGTTTGGCTATATGGAGTACGGAAGGGGGTGTCCACAAACGGTGTTACACCATGTTACACTTCCCCTGCCAAAGATTGCGGCGGTATAAGTTGTCCCGTGGCAGGTTGCATATCCATCAACTAGTAAGAATACGACCAATTCCCACCCTTTGCCCGGAAACTTACAAGTGCACAATCGCTTGTCATACTGGACCCTCAGATTCCTGCGCAGGCCCGCTGTTTTTTGCTTCTCAACCGAAAAACTGTAAACCCTAAACCTCAAACCCTAAAACCCTAAACCCTAAAAACCTAAAAACCTAAACCCTAAACCCTAAACCCTAAAACCATAAACTGTTTTCCACAAAGTCCGAAAGCACAAATCGCTGCGTATAGCCAACGTTTTCGTAATTTCTCCAAGTTGCCGAGTGTTATACTGTGGTACAATGTTCAAGTTTCCGGGCAAAGGGTGGGAATTGCGCGTAAGAATACCAGCTTAGATTCTGTATCTATGGTGGGTGTACATATGCATCCAAGAACCATGTGTTTGTTGGTTCTTTTTGTTGGTTGGTCATGTCAGGCGGAATCCAGTGGTTGGCCAGGCTGAACCATGCTTTCAAGCTGCTTATTCACAGTGGGGGAATTCGGACTGGCATTTCACCCTGCCCTTTGAACGATAGCCAGGTTGACAACGGCTGGCACAGGGGCTTTGTGCCAGTGGAGGACATGACGGAAGAGCAGGTGCGGTGGGTGATAGACCTGGCGGCTGGTGGGTGGTTGATAATGAATGTTATATGGCCATGGGTCAATATTCACCAACCAATAATGGGTGGTAATAACCAACAAAACTATAGGGAAAACAATGGTTAATGATGGGGAACCGGGGGTACGGGGTTTTGACCCACTGCCATATGAAGTCAAGAGTCAACCAGTTATCAATGAATTGATTGGAGTTAATTGGTATAACCACAGGTGGGTGGTCGATAACTAAGTTACAATGATTGATTGGAGTTAATGATATCTATGTAGTGGTGTAGGGAATAATCATGATAATTAATTGTCATGTGATGTCATGTGTATCCAAGAAAAATCTACGTAGATGCAGGGGTGTGGAATGGGCAAGAGGTATCATATTGGGTTGATATGGTGAATCATGGTAAAACATGAAACAATGGTTGCTGAGGGAGAACCAGTTGCTGATTGGAGACCGTCCAGAGGGTAAGGGGCATCCTAGTCCTAGTGATGGTGTTTTCTCTCGGAAGCCCCCATGGGTGGACTGGGGCACCACTGCCCGTTGACAAATTTATCAATCTTCTGGATGCAGCTCAAATTGATTAGCGCCAGAATTTAGTACGCTTGTCCCTTGAATCCCAAATATGGGACTTGTTGAGCCAAAAGACTAGTTGGTTCGGGGTTATACTGTTTAATTACTTACTTTAGTTGAAGAGGGTTTTCATGACCCATGATGGAAAGACCTATTAGTCAGGTGTATCCTGCTTGATCCCGCTTGGTGGCTACGTCACCATGGTTCCCGCAATTGTGCCCGTGGAATTTTCAACATTGATTCTACCGCGAATAGGCAACCAAACCGGACAGGATAGGTTTGGGAATTGGTCAAATGATTCGTGACCATGCAGTCTTTGGACTAAAGGATAATACAACTACAACAATACAACGCAAAATAATTTGTTTCCGCTTGTTGTCATCATCGGCGTGATCATCATAAACAAAATCGTCAACACAATCGTCATCGTTATTCTCATCTATTGTCATTGTCGTCACCATTTTTACTCTCATTGCAATATATCGTTCTCACATGTTATCAGAAGGGGATGACAACTTGAGGGATGCTTGGCTATATCTATATTTTTTCACAGTCCGTTACAGTTCATTATCAAAAAATAGAACAAATAATTATTGAAAATATAATGTATTTATGTTATACAAGATCTGGGACGTTGATCTACACAAACTCCCGCGAGTTGCGAGAGATACCAGGTGCCCAGTGCAGTGATCCCTGACCTTCCCCGAACTGTTCATCGCCATGGTTAGGGTTACCTTACGGCAACGGTAGGCAACAAATTGATGTGAAATCCCAATAGTGACATGATATCACCATGACAATCATGATATCATATGATCTCTAGAGATTTCTAATGATATCCTGATTGTCATTTATATCTGGATATCAGCTGATGATATCATATGACAAGCATCATTGACGATTGATGATCCCCAGCAGTGGATCTCCAAGGATGCAACAGTTGGTGGATCCAGTGGCAGCCCCTGGCCACCGGTCCACGGTTTCGCGCCTGCGGCGCCTGCGCGGAGGGGTGGCTGAACAGCAACGGAGAGCTCTGCTTCCGCAGCAGCATCTGCTGCCGCAGCGCGGAAGTGCAGATCCAGCAGTGCTCAGTCACTTGGCGGCACATGGGTGGCGCATGGTGGCACCATCAATGAGGGACCAGAGATAAGATGAGATAAGTGAAGTTGGCTGAAGTTGAAGTTGGTTGGAGTTGGTTGAAGTTGAGGTTGAAGCTGGTCGCTTGGTTGGTTGTTTGGTGGGTGGTCTTGGATCACGGACCCAACTGTACGTATGTTTACTACAGGTTGTTAGAAGTAGTGTGGGTTTATTATGACTGACCTATGAACCGAGGATAGCTTTGCTCCACCAACCAGTATAACAGAATAGGACGAATAGGATCTTTTCTTAGCACGCATCCCATGGATTTGTCCAGAATTGAGTGTACCACCCACCAAAATGACATGGCCATATACATCTTGGGAAGCGTGTATAATCATCAGGCGTGGGATACTGTTAGCTTGAAAGCCTGCCAGTTTGGGAGAGTGGTCGCCCTTTGCCATCTAGTTATGGATATTGGTTTGGCGAACATCCCCAGAACGCAACTCTGTCATTTTTCTGTACGGGGTGCTGTCGGGCTCTTGCTGTCACTTGACAGCCCTTGCTTGCCGTGGTGGTCCCCGCAGTTCAGTATTTCTTAGGGGGACAGAAGATCATGCATGAACAGACCTTGGTTGGAATGGTGAGGAAGCATCCTGCAACAGTGTATAGATGTGTATAGTATAGTAGAAAAATGACTGATCGGGAATACCTTTCACTATATGTAGACTTTCTGCTTTTTGCCCAACATTTTTGCAAGAATGACTGACAGGCTGCAAATTAAAGAGCTTTGGGAGTTGTTGTAAAGTTTATGAACCTTCAAATCATCGATGCTACTTTCCACCAGCACTCAGCATCAAAGATGTCCACGGTACGGACTGATACTTTTGCAGAGTAGTGATAGTGACGAACTGTACTGTCTGCGAAACTTTGCTTCCAACTCCTTGTGGATCAATCGCTGGTTGGGCAATGGTCCAACTGCGCGTGGAATCTGAACAGTGGCCAGCATCAACTGAACCTCGTGAAGCTTGCCACTTCGACCTCATGCTAACTTCTTGATCTGATTTTGGCAGCATCATGTAGCATCTATGTTTACTCTTTTTAGTTTTTCTCACGAGCCATGTTTTGTTTTCATGATTATCCATCGATTTGGCTGTGGGTCAAAACCCCGTACCCCTGGTTCCCCTATCATTTACCATTGTTTTCCTTATTATTGCTGGTGATTATCCCCTATCGGTTGGTTAATATTGACCCATAGCCATTTGACTTGTTGCTGAAGTATCCCACCCAAAATAATCTACCTGCCACCGCTGCCGCCACAGGAGGTCAGAATGGGGCCTTCGGCACACGGTGAGGTGCCAAACCAGGGCTGGCCGCGCCGTGGTCACCTGGTAGATCCCCTTGGCATCGGAAAATATCATCAGTCCTATGGTTATGAAGAGCCACTCTGACTACAACATGCTACTGATATACATTGGGTGTACAAATAGCCATTAGTAACCCCTTGTTCAGTCATTATTGATTATTAATTATTGATTAACCATCACCAAGCCTGCCTTCAACCTTCTTTGAGCACCATGACTCGTCATTGGATTCAATCACCATGATTCACCATCAACCATCAATAAGCACGGTTATCAACCACAAGTAACCATCACTAACTACGTTGTCGGTTCTTCCCCTGCATTTTTTGTACTAGCCTTAACCATCATTCACTACCATTACCACAAGTAACCATCATTAACACAGTTGGTCATCGTTCCGTGTAATTAGCCAAGCTTAACCATCATTCACCACCATTACCACGGTAGTTGTACAGCCACGGCTGCTCGCTCACCGGGTGCAACACAGTTTCGAAAAACGGGTTGCTATGCTCTTCTCGTGGTGAGACATGGAACAACCAAGTGGTTGGTTCAACTTCAAGTTGAAGTTGGTGAAAGTTGAAGTTGATGTTGGCTGAAGTTGATGTTGTCTCGCATGAATGTTCGCGAGAAGAGGAAAAGGCCTTCAGTAGATCAACTGCACCTCGCCCATCCAGACTTCATACAGATTTGGGATTGTACATGTGCCAGCAAAAGCAGTGGATGTCCCCAAGGACACACGATACTTCTTGTGTAAGATTGGCAAAAAATTGAACGGTTGCTGAAAGCATCGGGCTTTGAAGCCTCATTTGGGTTTGTCCATAAATGACGGTACCTGCTAGCCATCCAGCAATAGCCATTCTGAATGTGGAAACCAACGCTTTGGAGGTACACCCATTTTGGACAAACCATTTATATATCTATTTATACTTACTGTCATTTGTTTGCTAAGATCTTCCTGGCACTTCTCCAAAGCAGCAACATGCAATGGTTGGCTTAGACTTAATTATGGTATTTTGTTGTACTTGTAGTTCAATGAAGTTTTCAAATTTAGTGAGAACCAGCATTTCATTGTCTATCAGTCGTCAGTAGAAAGTTCCGCATGTTTTGGTAGGAAAACTGTGGATAGTTGAACCACTATTGTTGAACAAATGAAAGCAACTTTATGGTTTTGGATGAAGCATGATGAACCCCTATTGTCAGATCTTGTTAGTTGAACCCCTGTGTGGTGGTTTCTCAAAAGAGGGAACCCCCAAAGTTAGAAACCCCCAGAGGTCACGTTGATGTTCCATCCCTGATCTTGTTCGTTGAACCCCTATGTGTTGGGACCCCATGAGCCCCTGTTGTTATCGGTGCTCCCCACCGATGCCACAGGAACCGCGGCAGGGTAATCGTCTGCGGCCCAGTCATGCGACCCGCCTGGCCACTGGCAACGGAGCGAGCGTGGCGGGCAGGCGCTAGGCATCTGGCGACACGTGCGGGGTTTGTTTGAGGGTAACCAGTAGTGGTAGAAATGGTGTTTTCTCAAAATAGGAGTACCCCTAAATCATCCTTTATCAACCATTCGTAGGAATAAACCAACCATTTTGGGTGTCCCCTATTTAGAAAAACAACCAAATAATGTTGGAAAGGCAGGCTAGAGACAATTCTGGAAAGGGAAAAATATTTTTGGAAAGATTGAAACAACTCTAGAACCGAGACGTAGAAACAACTTTACAGAATGGAAAGGTAGAAACATGTTTCGAAGAGAAAGGTAGAAACAGTTTTTCAAAGGAAAGGTAGACACAATTGTGGACATGTAAGGTAGAAACGTGTAGACACAATGTTAGAAAGGCAGGGACAGTGGTAGAAAGGCAAAGTTAATACACGTATGTGGGCAGAGACGATAGTAGAATGGCATAACGAAACGGCATAACCAGCAACTGGGGTGGCATGCAACCAGTGAAAACGATTGTAGAAAGGTATGCAATCACCCACCTTTGGCTGTTTGTAAACATGTTTGTTATCACTTGCTGCCATTTTTTTACGTATGGGATTCAATCATCTAGAAACATTTTGCTTATCCAGAGATCATCCTAGATTCTAGAGTGGTTGATTGGTCCTGATTGTTGGTCAGTTGGGGAAGGTTACAATGATCTAAGGACGTGTTTCTCAAAGGCAAGCTAGAGTCTTTATTTCCATGTAGTCATAGTTTGGCTGAGCCCAGTGGCAGTCATAGATGTGGCTTGGAATGTCAAAGGCACTTCCCTTGTTGAGATCACTATGTCAGAAGCCTGCCACTGATGTTTTCTTCGCCACCAAGATGCATGCCGTAGGTCAAGGTATGGTCAACATGACCATGGAGTGGGTGGTTGATACTGAGAATTCAGGCATTGGCCCAAGTTCGAGGGATTCCATGCTGTTTCCATGCTGCCATTTCCTTCGGGATGCAAACTTGTTGATGTTTTCTGAGTTCTCATCGCCACCCAAAAAATGTGCAAGTGTGGCTGTGTGTAAATGGAAAAACATAGATTAATTATGATGCTTAGATATGCTTACAGTCATAGTGCGTAATGATGAATCATGGTCAATGTTCATCATTATTAATGATATTGCGGCGGTGTCAATCCACAGCAAGACTAAGTTCTGGGATTTGGGGCATCCAATTTATGGGCAGCCACCAAATCAATGTGCTGTGAATCGCAACTCGAGCGCCAACGAAGCATTCTGCCATTGACACAAAAGGAGTTTGCTGCTCAGTGCTCTTTGTGTGCTGCCTAATAACCATGTCAGTGCTTGGTCAATAAGTGATCAATGTTTGATGATGTTGATGGTTGATACTTGTAGATGTTGGTACTACATTGCCCAAACGTTAAATGCGGCATGCGAAGATTGGTTGTGCAGAGTTTAAGATCCCACAAAGGCAGTTTTCATGAGAGGTTGCTAATTTCTGGACAGCACCGATCATGTTGGGAAATCATTTTGATGTGCCGCATCCACGTCTGTGAGAAAGTGAAAACTGCATGCTGCCCCGCTTGGCTAGTACAGTGAAACAAAATGTTTGTTTGAATCGTCGAGCACAACTGATGGATGCATCAGTTTCTCCATTGTTTTTCCTAGGAACGAGCATTTGTCACTTCCGCATGGTCATGGATGGTGCTGTGCAAGCCCCCACTTTGCAAAAGGTGTGACATTGGATACAACGCCCCACTGATCTCGGTCGGGAAAGAACCATCTTAGCAACATCTTTGGAAAAAGATCCACACAACTCTGAGCCCTAAACTTGGAGTTTTGGTGATTTTGTCGCAGTTTTTTGGCTTCATAGAGGGTCACAGCGGGCGCTGCTGCCATGCTGTCGCCCACTGAGCCTATCGTGCAGTAACGGCACGGCCGCACCGTCAAGCGGTGCGTCGACCGAGATGATGTGGGCCCCGTGGCTACTCAGTGTATTCCTGAGACTGCATGCGACCAATGCCCAGGCACGTTTGGGCCGCAAACCCTGCTTTCCCTCAGGGAAGGAGTCGAAATGCTCCCGGGGGCTTGTAACATTGACATCTGCATTCAGATTCCAACTGCAGTTGCAGAGTTGACATGTCATGTTTTCCTCAAGATTCCCGAGACGCCACGCATCGATATACAGATGTAAGACATGCTCCCAGAACTGATCAGAACTTTTTGGTGGTACTTTTAGCAGTGGGAGAATAGTTAAGGCGCCATGGGGTACAACCATAGTCTAATTGTTGACGAGCCAGTTGCTACAGTCAACTCGCCATGCATGCAACTTATGAACCGTGATTGACTAAGCACAAGTTGTGAACTATTGTTGATCATTGATAACTTGAACCATCTTGAACCATTGTTATCTAATCATGCAACATATGAACTGATCGTCGACTCACCACGACCATGGCACGTCCTCCCACGTCCTCCTGGGAACTGCCAGGCGCCTGCGGCGTTCGACCGCCTTGGCGATGGAAACTGCATGACCAGTGCCATGCTTCCGGTGCGTGGCCGCTCACGACGAGATATGGATCATGGCGAGTGTCGTGGGGTGCCTTGACGCCCCAGTTGGGTCTCGAAGAAAGGTAGGTTTTGAGCCTCCCCAGGTGCTTTTGGTTTGTCTGTGCCAGACAGGTGCTGCACATTGCAGAGATAAAGAGAACTGTCGTTCGGTTGCAGCAACCTTTCACCCGTACATGGCCGTTGTCGTAGCATGGCACCGTGTTTGGACCATGGGCTTGTTGGCCAGTGCCCTCGCATCCCCGCTACCGTTGATGGATCGTTGTATAAAATCAATGGCTTTATTCATCTACAGTCATTCTATCAACTAGACTGCTTGTCATACGACCACGTTCCTATCGATCCACATCCGATTTCCTGTGAGGCATCAGCGGCTGAGTGACCAGAGAGTTTCGGTTAGCAGTTGCAGGTTTATCATCTCCCAACCAACCAGTGGAACTCATCCAGTTGAGATTATTTGTGGTTGGTTATTTTCTCAGACATGTCAACCACAAAAAACATGAGCAACCTGGAAATACAACCATATATGGACCATAAGGCTGATATGAACCATAGAAAGTCAACCAGGTATTACTGGTTCACCATCATTTGTTATCAAGCAGTGCTGACCGGGTATCAACCATAATTGACCATCATTAATCGCTATTAACCGACATTACCAACCATTGTATTGACCATCTTCATCAACCACTCTTAACCGCATCAATATCAACCAGTATTGACTGGGTAGTACTGATTGACAGTATCAACATGTATCAACCTGAGTGCATCGCTCGTCTCTCCCTGAGTTCGTCCCAAGGTGTGCGACACTGACAACTGCATCGGCTACAGCTACTCTCCCTGCGAGCGCATCTGCACGCTGCACGGCGAGCCGGAGCTGTTTCGGGGCTTGCCACTGCCGGATCGATGGAGTACGTTGAACGGCCCCTGGACGGCATCCTGGGGTGGTGATGGTCCAGTGCTTGGAGGTTGCCATTGCTGGCAAGTTCTCCTGGTTGGAACTCCCCATGGTATCCCATGGTTGGTTACAAGCTATGATCTTGATCCCAGACACTCTGGGTATTCTTAAGCGTCATATTGAATATGTTCATATTCGGTTGGTTATGCCACAACGAACCAGTTGTGTTGACCTTATAATGAATGAGAATCGGCGTTTGCGAGCTGGAAGGTAGTCTTTCCATCCATTTCCCATGGCTTAGCTGGCTCAAGTCTGATGACCAGTGAATCAGTGACCCATTTAGTGCAGACCCACCACCAACCTGTATGTTGGACTTGGATTTCCGCGACCAAGAGATGGAAATGCAATGGCTAGAGTAAGGACAATTAATTACTGTATATGAGCTTTGCAGACATGCCCACGTCCCATCTTCAAGTCCGGCTTCTGACAACAAGTGAGACCAGCTGACTTGCTCAGATTCCCATTGCATCCCATGGCCATGTTTGCTATGGGCAATTTTTTGCACCCCCCCCCGGTATTTGGATTGCTCAGCATCGTCAACTTGGTTGGCTAGCATGGTGGTACCCTGACTTTGATCTATACCGCCAATAGGTTTGAGATACAGTATGGTTGATTAGTGCACCTACTCAACATGCCAATTTCTATATTTAATCATATGTTTCTTCTAGAAATTCTAGAAATTTCTAATATATAAAAGCCCTGAATCTTTCCAATAATCTTATACTCCAGCAAGCAAACCTGGTTGCATGGAAAATCTACTCTTCATCATGGTTTCACCTCTAAAATGGCGAGTTTGAGCTTCCAGTTTAGGGACTGCCAGAGGGAAACATTCCAAAATCTTCCATCTCAACTCTGCTTCATTTCCATCTTAACCAACCAATCCAACCCAACCCAACCCAATCCAACCCAATCCAACCCAACCCAACCCAACCCAATCCAACCCAATCCAACCCAACCCAACCCAACCCAATCCAACCCAATCCAACCCAACCCAACCCAACCCCAACCAACCCAACCCCAACCCAACCCAACCCAACCCAACCCAACCCAACCCAACCCAACCCAATCCAATCCAACCCAACCCAACCCAACCAAATCCAATCCAACCCAACCCAACCCAACCAAATCCAATCCAACCCAACCCAACCTAACCCAACCCAACCCAACCCAACCAACCAATCCCCTGCCCCTGGAAGTGCTTAGTTAGGTGGTGGCCTCATTGGTCGCACGGATGAGAAGTGCGGCACCAGTTGCTACGTGCGCAAGACGCCCTGCCCCGGGGGCACCTTGCGCTCCGCCGGTGCCTTCATGTGGCCTGGTGCACACTGGGCCATGGGCACCTTGGGATGGATGATGGTTCCGGCAATATGACTGGTTGTATAGTGACTAATGTTGACCCAGGATTAATAAACCCCAGGTTTATTAATTGGGGGGTACCATTTTAATGGGAAACCAAGGCTTTTAGGGGATACCCCCTATCAATCAACTAGGGGTTTATTAATCCGGGGTAGCCATTACATAGTGGTAGTTGTATAATGATGATATAACTATATTGATCGTGACCACATATGCTATAATGATGATAATGACTGGTAGTTGTTGATGCTTGGAGAAATGACTGGAGATGACTAGAGATAATAATGTTGATTGATATGATAGTTGTATAGTGACTGGTAGTTGTTGATGATGGTTGGAGATATTGATAGCTGTATACAACTATAATAGTCTCAACCAGTCGTATGGTTATCATCAACCCAAATCCACCAAAATGGAAGTTTCTCAAAAGTAGGGAACCCCAACAAATTGATGGTCTACACCTAATGATGGTTCATAATTGATGATTTGGGGATACCCCCATTTTAAGAAACCACCATATTGGCTGATAATGAATGGTTGATGATGGTTTTTGGTAACGACTGATAGTTGTATAGTGATTGATATTGATAGCAATGATTGATACAGTAACTCTCTTGATGGTTGGTTGAAACTGGGGGGACGTTGATGGGAGATGTCAGTAAATCACTGCATATTCACAAACTACTGCATATATTTGATGGTGACTCACCGGCTATTTGCGGCTTGGTGTTGGTTTATTGACAGCTTGCCTCATCAAACGAGATTCCCCTGCCATCCTGGAATCACCTGCATGGCCTGCGTGGCCATGAACACTACGCCAGTTTGACGCTAAACCATGGGGATCCAAGGGGTTCATTGTGTCGTCGTATTTGTAACTACACAATAGCTAGTAGCTACATGTCGTACCCCAAAGAAACTGCGAAGAGAAATTGACATTTGGATATTCATCTGGAATTATTTGGACGGACCGACCGTGACAGACTCATTTCTTTGGCTGCAATCTGAGGCCAGATCCAGCCAGAATTAATCCATGCGCTGTGAAGATTTGCGTATCAGCTATCCCGTTTGGTTCCTGCATACATCCATTTGTGTCTTTGTGCTTGGAAACAGCAAAAAATGGCGGACTATGCCTGGCAGATTTGATTCAACCCAAAATTGCCACCCACAGTGGGACAAGATTGATAAACTGGAGATGGAAATGCCCTGTTGAAAATTATCCAAGACTCGTGGATGTTCTCATGCTAAACACAGCTGGGCGTTGGGCGTGCCCTTGTGAATTACCCTTTGGTAAACTAACCTGGCAATGGAAAATCCATCATTTATTGGTGTTTTTCCGGGGTTTCACTAGCAAATATAGTCAAAATCCAGCCAGCCAGGTTAGGGACTACTGGAGGGTGAATCCCAAATTTGATGCTTGGATTCGGATTTGCTCAACAGCTCAGGAATTACGAGTCTTTGACCTATGATTCTCGGCGTAAACGAAACGATCGAAACGAGAGTCATTGCACAAGCGAGCAAGTGAACGGTGTGTTTGCTTGGCAGAGTGGAAGACTGGCTTGGTTTGTTGGTTTGTTGGTTGGTTGGTTGATTCGTGACTGGATTAGTTTGGTTTGGTTTCGTTGCTTGCTTGCTTTCCGTGTCGATTTGTGTAGAGGCTTATCAGGCCTGGTTGCATCACGATTCTTACGGCCTGCCACGGGAAACAATTGTTAGTCATCACTGAATGGCGATGCCACTGGATCCACGCGTTCTCTTGGTGCACCTCAGATTGTGGAATTCAATCCTGGACAAAGACTCGGACTGCCTTCAACATCAACGGCCAGCGGATTCCAATCCATGTCTAGTCGAAGTCAACCGTTTTCTGTGAAGCAAACAACCACCAAGAAAAGGGCTCCACTATGCTCGCCAAGCGGCCATGTTGGGCATGTCAACTCGAGGCTGCCTGGGAGCAGACCTCGATGTGGGTGTGTCAAAAAGTGGTGTATCCCTATAGCTGCGTAGTTTCCTGATTCAGAATTGCTATGAAATTGGATAGTTAGCAGGTACCAGCTTTTTGTGGACCAACCCATCTGGGTATTTCTCAAAAATAGGGGTACCCCCCAAATCATCTACTTACCATTTATAGTAATAAACCAACCCTATTTGGGGATTCCAACCATGACTTGAGAAACCAACCCATGTGGGCCGCCCATTCGTCATTCGGATCATTGACGCCCATTCGTCATTCGGATCATTGAACCGGTCACAGCACGACTGAGCATCGACCGAGGGATTGAACCGGACCTTGGACTGTCCCGCTCCCCACAAGGTCGGACGGGTCCGTTGAGCCAATGATCACCTGCAAGCCATTCGTTGAAGAATGGGGGACAGGGGTTGATCATTATGTCATGGCGAGTCATTGATGATCATTATTTAACCTTGGTATACCTTGGTGAACTAATCATTGATAATCATTACTTATCAATACTCATCATTGATCATCATTGAGAACTATAGTTATCGACGATATGGACATGTGGTTATGGCTCGTGGTTTGATAATGATGCTTAGCAAATAATCAGCCACAATTGCTCACTGCGCGGGCCTCAATATTGCCGATAGCAAGTTCATGCATTTTGAGATATTCCCCAACAGCATAAGCTTATGGGGTCTTCAGCCCAGTTAAGCTCCGGTGTGAGCCGGTGCAGCTTCCAGGCTCAGGTTCCGAGAGGTTCCGGGAAGTTCCGGTGCAGTTGCCAGGCAAGGTTCCGAAAGGTTCCGGAGGGTTTCGGAAGGTTCCGGGGAGTTTCGGAGCAGTTGCCAGGCAAGGTTCCGGAAGGTTGCGCAGGGTCCCGGAGGGTTCCGGGGAGTTCCGGTGCAATTGCCAGGCAAGGTTCCGGAAGGTTCCGCAGGGTTCCAGAAGGTTCCGGGGAGTTCCGGTTTGGCAGGCAAGGTTGGGGAGGCTTCCGGTGCAGATGTCAGGCAAGGTTCCGAAAGGTTCCGGAGGGTTTCGGAAGGTTCCGGGGAGTTCCGGTGCAGTTGGCAGGCAAGGTTCCGGAAGGTTCCGGAGGCTTCCGGTGCAGATGTCAGGCAAGGTTCCGGAAGGTTCCGAAAGGTTCCGGCAGAAACTCTGATGTAGTTGCTGGAGATGGGCAGTGGCTCTTGCTGTTGGGGATACCACCTTGGCTTATTCCAATGAGCCCAGACATGTTGCAATTCGCTCCAGTAAGCCAGGTAGTGTCTCCAGCGAGCGAACAGTCAGACAACTATCATCCAGTATCGTCCCAGATACCCTGCTATTTCTCGGTGACAGTACGTATACTACTTGTTTAATGGGTATAGTCTGTTCAAAAGCTGAAGGCAGTGTTTTATAATGGCAGCCACCTATCATAGACGTTGTCATCGTAGGGTAGAAGTTGTCATGGTATGGTAGAAGTTGTCATCATATGGCAGAAGTTGTCATCGTATGGTAGAGGTTGCCATCGTACCACAACGCCCCCTAATAACGTTCGTGTTTAACTGCTTCGGAATGGACGTAATTTTTCCAGGTGGCAGGTACCAAGCAGTGAATATTTGCTGCTTAAAAGATCGCCTTCTGCAGAATTGGCTTAAGCTCTTGACGTACTATACCGTGTTTAATTATGACATTTGATGACTTTTGATATCTTACCGCAATATCATAATCCTGCTTGGATTTGTGAGTATCCAAGATCAACCAACCAATAGATGGCTATGGCTATGGGTCAATATTAACCAATCATGGGGGATAATAACCAGTAATGATAGGGAAAACAGGCCGGTCAATGATGGGGAACCAAGGGGACTAAGGGTGAACTGACCCACAGCCAGATGTGTTTCTCGGCTGTTGATCGATTTTCCCGCAGGGCTCCGTGACGATTCTCTGCACTTCCACGGGGATCAACGTGGAAAGTGGGCGGTGCCTGCGGCCCTGCGATCCTGGTTTTGCTGCTCAGCTGCAACAGGGTCACGGGTAACGTGCCTAGTATGGAAACTGGAGGTATGGGTACCAGTGGGTACCCAGATGCTCCATGTATGGTATATATTTACATATATATATATATATATATATATATATATGTATATATATAGGTAAATATAGGTAGATATAGGGCCAGGCGTTCAGGTTCACCCACCGGGCGAACCTCAGGGCCTGGCCCATCAACAACCAGCAGACCATGGATGTTTGATGTGGACTTTTACACTCAGGAGTGCAAACCGTTGGTGAGGGTCATCGCGGGTTTTAAACCATACATGGAGCATCTGGGGTTGATTAATGGCAACAAGTATGCGGTATGCGGTACAAATGTCTCACGAGTGTCCAACTGAGATCTTGTTTCACCGGTGATTCGTTTGGGCCGATCATCAACCTTACACAACCCACCAAGTAGATGTCAAAGCAATGATATGGGCGTGGAAGGACATGTCGGCAGAATTTGCCAGTTGCAAAGCCTCTCAGCAAACACAACTCTCTTTATTTTAGCATATGTTTGCATATTTCTTTGCAAGAATAAACCACTTTGACTGCGACTCAGACTTGCAGCCATGAGAGTGTTTTCTCTTCTGATTAACAATCTAAGATACGAATGCTCGAGTCTGTCTCTCTCTTTCTCTCTCTCTCTCTCTTTCTCTCTCTTTCTCTCTCTTTCTCTCTCTCTCTCATTCTCTCTCTCATTTCTCTCTCTCTCTCTCTTTCTCTCTCTTTCTCTCTCTCATTTTCTCTCTCTCTCTCTCTCTTCCTCTCTCTTTCTCTCTCTCTCTCTCTCTTTCTCTCTCTCTCTCTCTCTCACTTTCTCTTTTCTCTCTCTCTCTCTCTCTCTCTTTCTCTCTCTTTCTCTCTCTCTCTCTGTTTCCCAACTGTTGGCCAGTGTCAATGTCCTTAAATAGTGGTTTGTCGCATCCTACCGCCATCAGCCGTTTTTTTTGTTTTACTTGCATAACTCTTTTCAGGTGGCAGAGGGTGTCCCCAGCATCGGCTTTAACCTCAGTTCATTGTAATGCATCCTGCAGGTCAGCCAAGTAGCTATACATTGCCGGAGAATATGAACTCAAACGTCTAACAACAGTAGCTTCGACTTTTGACCACAATTCAGGTAAGCAACTCATTGTTTTCTGTGCTTTGAAATCTCCTGATCTCACCCCCAAATCTGCAGCTTCCACTTCAAAGCTGATGCAGCATGGGGTTCCCTTCATAGATAAATGTGAAGGATAGCCTTTGGAGGTTGCCCAAGTGGTCAAATTGGTGAGAACCTCCATTACCCCCAAAATTCCAAGTGCCGGTCACCAGCTATGCCAAGGTCAGAGATGATTTCTTTCAGGTGGCATATCCGGCGACGCGACATGGAGAGTACGGATATGGCAATTGCACGGGTGATACTCTGGGGAACATGACGCTCGGCGCCAGGCTCGGACGTGGGGAAGATCCAGGAGGGGCTCGCGTTCCGTAGAGATCGGGGATCCAGTGGGTGATGGGGACCTATGTGAGGACCTAGGTGAGGACGTTGGGTCATTGGGTGAGGACCATTGGCAGGGACTTCCAAAGGGCAGCGAGGGTAACTTCTTTCCAGTTCAGGTCTTCCTCAACGTGAGGAGTGGACCATTTGAGGTGTTTGCAAGTCGTTCTGCTTGCGATGATTCGGTCAGAATTGTTGAATTGATTGGAACAAAACATGGATATCAACAGGTGCCGGATTGAATCGAACTCCTAGAATCTTTTGGATCGTTGATAGGCCAAAGATGATCGGTCTTACAGTCCCACATTCCAAAACATGAGCCAACAAAGATTGTGCAACAAGTCTGCACCATTTTTTGTCATCCAGATGTATGAATATGTCTACGGTAAATCTACATAGTTGATTATGTTACATGCATTTACATCTCTTACATATTCGCACATACAGCCGCATATCTACATTGGCTTATCTACCTGCATGCAATTTATGCGCGCTACAACTTCCATAGGATTCCTGACCTTGCGCTAGTTGCATGAGACCACGCAGCCTGCTGAGGACAATTTTCTGCAGCGACGGCACTGCCACTTGGGTCTTGGGGCAATGTGGCATCAATTGCCCAGCTGGATCTTTGCACCTCGGTCAACGCCTGACTCTTGAAGCTTCTGAATGATGTAATTGGAGTTTTCTGGATGTTTTTTCACCCCTCAACTATATATATATATATTTGATTAAGTGCCATCTTGAATCACTTTGATGCCAACTATATTTGAGTGCCATCTTGAATTACTTTGATGCTTTGCACTGCTTTGACGTCTTACAGTGCAGGGAAATTCAGGGTGGTTTGGAACATAATGCTGACGGCGTTCGTTGCTTGGTTGGTTCGAAACATCATGACCAATAAACTGTGACAAGCTAAACTGAGCTGAAAAGAAGTGAGCTGAGTATCATGCTGTTGTTGTTTCTTGGAATAGGAGGTGCTAAATCAGAATGGATTTCCAGACTTAAATTGAGGACGCATGACTTCCAAAGAAGCATGACACTCCCACTTGACAGTTCATGGTTCACGTGCTTTATTTTGCATAAGCTCGTTGTATCGCAAACTGCTGAAGCAAGTGGATGAAAGGGGGAAGTAGCTCATTCCTCGAATCAGATATTGGGACCTGCCTAAGTGTTCTCCTACCGATTATGTAGTAGAAAATACAAGAGTTCAGGGTTGAAATTCTTGTAGATAACATGAGCAAGACTGCACCAACTAATGAATTACAACCTTTGCATTTGTTGGTGATACCGATTTCTTGTGTAGCATGATATGTACGTTTATCTTTATGGATGTTCCAACCCCATTGATTTTGTCAAAGTTATATCGATGATGATGATGATGATGATGATGATGATGATGATGACTATGATGATGACAATGAGTTGATGATGGTGACGACAATGATGATGACAATGATGATGACAATGGATGATTTCTTCCTAAAGATGTTTGAGTCCCTTGGTGCCACATCTTTGAGACACACAACTGTAATACAACATATAACATATATATATATACATATTTCATGTGAGTAATTCACAAAAACTATCTTTATGTGATCATACACACACACATCTCCGTTTGCATACTTATAAACGATATATAAACAAATACAATCAGATACACACAGACATACTCGCGTGTACATGGATGCCTTTGGGCACCCAGCTGCCCTGGTGCCGTCGCTAGGAGATCGGGCTCAGCGGTCATCTTTTTCCCAGTGCCTGGGAGAGCCCATGAGAGTTGGGAGCAAGCGTGGCGCCTGGGGGGTTCGACCTAGCCATAGGGAACCCCAGAAATGGTGCGTGAATCACTATAAATTGTACACAAACATTTTGTTAATCACTATAGATGGTTGGGTTTATTACTGTAACTGGTTGATAAAGGATGGTCATCAACCAGTATATGGTGGTTTCGATACGACCTCGTTCATAATCATAATCATTGGTGTTTTGTGATTGTTGGATGATTTGGGGGTCCCCAGATTATTAACCATTGTAATGAACAAACCATTGTTTGGGGAAGCCTCTTTTGAGAAACCACAATATCGGCTTGTCCTTGTCGCCACGGTGGTACCTACTAACCATCCAAGTTGAAAAGCATCGTCAAGAACCACCAGTACCTTGGGGTGCACCATTTATGGGCAAACTCACATGATTGATTAACATATCCAGCTTGGTACATTGGTAGTTGGGATGCTTGGTCAGCACATCTCAAGTTCTGTCGAACTTGGTGACAGACATGTACCACCTTTGACGATGCCTGATAGGTAAATCAATAGATGTATCCGCAAATGGCCCTACGCCTCAACCAACCAATCATGGGAAACGTCGGGAACCTGCCCCATGACTTGAGAGTACACCATGGCAACTCCCTGGGACCTTCCCAACAGTTAGGCTGGGGATGGCTGGGGTATCGTGGTAGAAGGGAAGGTAACCGTTGAGCACCTGATGGGTCGATCTTTTCATCGGTGTTGGATTGTTACTGTTGTAAGGTGAGTTGGATTAACTATAAGACTAGGATCATTGAGTTGTTAGCATTGTCATCCTTGAGATTATCTATCCAAACAAAATGATCCTATAGGATGATAGAGGATAGTAGTTGGTTTCCATTGATTTTTTGAGGATTTTTGAGGTATACAAACGCAATTATGACCCGTGAAATGGCTCAGATTGATGGCACCTGATTCTTCCAAGAATGGGTTGGATGGGAGGGTAGAATCTCTGACCCCAGTGGTGTGCACCATGGCGACCCTTGAATCTCATGGCGTTGAAATAGGAGACGAGACATTTGGTACTTTGGCAACCACATCTTTGTCTATCGGTGTATCAATTGTATCAACAATATCATTATTGACCATTGAATTCCTGGTATGTTCCCCATATCGGTCAACACTAGCCATAGAACCCATCAAGTCACTGTACCCCATGGGGAACCGTTGCCGTTGACCCATGCGACCTGGCACCCGAGAGCCATCCCTTAACGATCCCAGGTGTTGCTTCACGAGGAAAGGCATAGCATGCAGTGCCCTGTTGGATGGGCTGGAACTGTCAAACTGGAGTGCATCAATGAAGACACCTCGTTGATTTCGGGAGGCTGCAACAAGCACTGTGCCCTGGCAGCTGCCGTGGCAGCTGTGGCTTCTGATTGTGGCTTTGCGGGCTGGTTGTTTGGTGGTTTTGGGATGCTTTGGGTAAATTTTGATTATTGAAGTGCGCTTTTTGGGGAATTCGTTTATCTGTGAACATGTTTTGTCAACAGAAAACAATGGCTGATGTTGACACTCGTGTATGTGTGTGTGCGTGTATGGGTGTCTCTTAATTTGTCATATTCTTCCGTAGGAAAAACGAGCAAATACAGTGCATGCCATTGCGATTTGAGAAATGACCTCGACCAATTGGAACATCAACTGCGATCGTGTATTTACCGTTCGGAAATAAAGAAACAAAATTGCAAAATATCTGTCCTCCAGATCGGTGGCCACCACGAACAGTTCTTATCACGAGAACATGGCCATTTGAGATCCAAGAACAGCTCAAGTCATATACCGATTAATGACCAAAACATGCAGAAACAGACCGTTGCGGTCAATTGGAAATCGCCTTTTGGCGCTGGTAGTGTTGATAGACAACCTGTTGCAAGAACTTGTGAGGAGACAATTTAGAATCCATCAGATGGTGGTGCAAGTTCTTGACATGGCCAGCAAAGACGTCACATGGTTCCTCCACATGAGTCTACTTTGCACCTTTGTTTGCAGGGTTTTCCCGTCGAACAAATCCTGGCTGGCTTTGGTTGTCAATTGAACCTCTCTCAAAAGATTTTTCATTACAAACGATGCAACAGTCACACGTGTCAAATTCAATACTGTATTCTTTCTGTATTGATTTTGTATGTTTTTGTACTTGTTAGTGTAGCTGCGCTACTTAGTCTTGCGTGTACCCCCAGTGCACAGGGTTCTACCAGCCTACTAAACCAATCTAAACCAGGTTTCAAGCATTACGGGGAGGGGTCAACGGCTCCCAACCCCCTCCCAAGCAGTACTCAGGTAGTGCTGGGTTGGTCAACATCACCGTTGCCAGCGAACCCGGTCCGCCAGTCAGCGGCTATTTGACACATCAGGCATCGTTGATGGGTAAATGAACGGTGCCAAACGTCCTGTTTTGATTTGCCAGTGCCCTAAGGGGGGTATCGCCTCGTTTGATTGCACTTTGCCACTAGTGACTCCTTTCACGTTTTTGTATTTTTTTTGAAGCGGTCCCCATCACCCCAAAGGGTGTTTGCACACTGGTACGGTATCATCAACAAACCAGTTTCTTGCACTAGATCATACAGACTGTGACGTGGTCGCAGGTGGTTGATAATTTTTAATCGGATCTGTTTTCATGTAACAATTGTCAACTTTGTAACTTTACCCGCAAACCCCCCAGTTCGCCCACAGGGCGAAGGGGGGGTTTGCGGATAATAGTTTATGGTTTATAGTTTTAGGGTTTTAGGGCTTATGGTTTTAGGTTTTTAGGGTTGTATGTCTCTAGAATGCAAGCAAAACACAGGTCAACGACCTGCCGTCAAGATACGCTTCATGTCACACATGTGCATTTTGTCTCGTAAAAACCAATGTTTTTTGACGTTCCAAGACGCTGACGACAGAGGCGCGGGCAAACTGGGGCATTTGCCCTTAACTTTACCATTGATGCCGATGCCGTTACCTCAATCGCCAAGTTTGGGCCAGTTGCAAGACCATCGCTGCCAGAAATGCTGCCATGACAAGTCTTTGTGACAATTGAGTGATTGTTCGAATCGATGAGTGATGGATCGCGCGACATCCTTGATGACAAGATGAGCAAGAAGTGCAAACGGCTCCCCAATTTCCAATGACTGACGCTGCACACATCCACAACACCGAGGCAAAGAATCGCGTCAATAAAAAAGCCATGCAGGAATCGACCAGATTCCAAGTATGTAAACATGAAAGAATTGGCAGATTGCTGCATCTAGCCACTCTATCTTCGTCCAAAATCTCGGATGAGCGTTTATTAAGTCGACCAGCCTGAGCCGGCAGCAGAAACGCGGCCTCGCCTGACCATGGCTGCACCACCAGGAATCAGCCTGCAAAGATTTGGGTTCAGAAATTTAGATGTCCAGCATCTTCTGCAATCATCTGCAACCTAATCCTTACCTGAGGATCCATGACCCTAAGCATCCCTCAGCTTACCATCAAACACGAGCTTTTGAGGTGGCTCTTGAGTCAAGCTGCTGCTTCGCCCGCGCCAACAATCACGTCCGGATGGCACACCATCCGGGGCAGGTCAACCATGGGCACCTCACAGAGAACCTGCTGCCCGGAGGGTTTTCCGATTGATTTAGTGAATGACATCATTAATTACTGAACTATACAATATAAGAAATATAAGTGTGTGTGTATGTATATATTATATATATATATATGATGATGAATTGGAATGATGTTTATTCATGTTTATTTATGTCTACGCTTTGAATATATAGTTGCAATTTTACAAGTGTATGCACACATAGCTCATATTTTCTTTGAGACAAATTCCACAGATGTCAACAGCCGAAGCCCCTGTTAGCTGCCTTGGTTGTTTGGTGCAGGCCCTGGAACATGGGAAGGGCATCCGGAGTCGCTGCATCAACGACAACGATGCCTGGCCAATGCTGATTGAAACATCAGTTCCGACCCAGGTTGGGATCTGGTTGGTGGTTTCATCCCAGAAAGGTTGGTCAATTTATGGGGTTTCTCAAAATAGAGTTAATTACCCATTTTTTTTACTAGAAATATGTTTTTGATTTTTTTGGGGTCCCCTATTTTGAGAAACACCCTACTCGTAGCTTGATATTTACATCAATGTGAGTGTTTCTTCAATTTCGGACCCTTGCCAAAATGGCTGTTTTATTTCCATAAACGATATGTATATTGGATGATTTAAAGAAAGCACCATGTGCATATTCATTGATTCAGGCCAATCCATGTTTTACATTTGTGATCATATACATTGATTTTTGGTGTGCATTCATGTTCACAGACATTCATACTTGTGCATAAACAATGAATTTTTCTGTATCCACCTCGCCGGCCAAATGGTCAACAATAAGTCATGGCAATGACATCAACAATGCGTCAACCATGAACAACAATCAGCAATGCTCCCGGATCGTGTCATGGTCACGAGGCACAAATCATCAAAAAAACACAGTTCTGCAGAAAAAAACAACATGTCAAGGCGAGGAATCATGACAAAGTGTAGGTGGAACTCTCTATAGCTTGTAGACTCCCCAGTATCCAAACGAAGGTCTTTGGAAGGGACATCATTTGTGAACATGGAGTGTGGCCACCGAAAAGAACGCGTGTTCGCGGCCAATCATGACTGGGAAGTCGGATTTCTGTGGGGCAGTCTTGGCTCCTGGGTTGCTCAAACAGCGGATTCCACCTAAGCCCATGCCCCGAGAGTAGGTGATGAATGGTCCAACAGACTCAACACTTCACACATAAAAGTCAGTCGAGGTGCGCTGAGCTGTTTCCAAGTCAAACTATATAGCTGTACATGTAGTACTTAGTATCCAGGCAGTCAGACATCAATGACGTTAGCCGCCAGCCCAGTTGTCATCACATGAACTGCCCATGGTTTGGGTTTGTTTTGTTGCGGTGTGCTTGCAGCGATCAGGACATGCTGCAGGGCAGCTTGGTGCTCTTTTGCCACTTGGACACGAACGAATCTACTAGGATTGGTACAAGTCAGGTGATTTGCAGCCGCTGCCACTTGCCGCTGCCATCTTGATCATCTTGATGAATTGACAGTATTTCAAGATGATTTGACGCAACAAAGTTGGATTCCCTTGCCATGCTTGGCCGTGATTTGCAAGACTATCTTGATGAGGGGATTGTGTCCTGAGCAGAGATTTTGCGGTACCCGTGTTCTGGAGGCGACCATGTGGTTGTAGATTTTCCGGGGCGCAAGCTACTCAGCAGTATATAGTTGGGGAGTACGTCGAATTAAGTCTTGACTAAACTGACTACATGTTGTCTACGTCCATTTGTATCTTTTTCTTACTTTTGCCAATCACCATCAATTGACCATCAATCCAAAGGATTGATGGTCAACATTTATAATGCATTTCTAATATGAATTCCCAAATACTGTGAACTCTTATAATTCCATTGATAATCGGTTTTTATCGACGCATTTTCGTGATGGTTCTTACGATGCACGTGTGTATGTGTGTGTGTGTGCTTATTGGCAGCATCAACGGCAGGGTTGGGATCCATGGGATCCATGGCGGTGGCGCTGAGGCAATGACGGCAACGTGACGCCCGACTACGACTTGTCTGGCGGACCCTGCAAGCGTCACTGCGAACCGGGATAAATGGGTGATGGCTTGCGAGGCGCCGCAGGGGGCCGTTTTCTGCCGGCGGTGTGCTGGTGAGAATCTGAGTGGTTGGTACAAGAGTCAACATGAGTCGACCAGAAGTTTTTCATATGGCATTTGTGGAGAAGAAAGCTATGAATATGTTTGAACATGTTCGATATTGTGTATGATATTGTGTATGATATCGATTGATATTGTGATATATTGTGCACACTCAAAAACATGATTGAATTACCCATATATGCAGTATCAATATATAGGTAATGACACTCAAAACATGATGCACTTTGGGGTCCAGATGTTGCTGGTCATCAGCGAGGTTGTGGCCCCGCCTTGGCCCCGCGGCATTTGGGTGAGAGGTATAAGATAAGCTGATTGCGCTGATGTAGAAAGTTCTCAGTATATCATGTTGAGCCATTTCCGGGATCAATGGTTCTGAACCATAAATGAGGCCATCAGCCACAAATATCAAAGATCCAAAAAACATGGGGCGTTTCCGACCACCCTGATTTGTAGGTGAATGTTTCTGCACGTTTGGATTGGACCAGTTGCCTGGCATTCTGATCTGTTGTGTTGTCACGGCTGCGTTAGGACTAGAATACTAGAAAAACTGAAGGCAACGCATTTCTTGCGGTCTGTGAAACATGTCCTTTTATCCGTCTTTCACTGTGAACATCAACAACCGCAGGCGTGAGCTATGGCAAGATCTTGCACGGTGAGAACCAGACCTTGGAGTTCCTCGGAGATCCATCATGGGGTGAAGCATCCATGAGCATCCTCAAATTCATTGTGCATTATATATAGTTATACATACTTGATTACGTATTTTCTGGCCTGGCCACTTGCTTTTCAGCTTCTCATTGTGTCAAAGGCAACGGACACAATAAGTGTTAACGTAGGCAAACATCCATGCCAGCGGTAACAACCAATGATTGCTTATATTACAAGAGAGCGCCATCATCAATGAGTCGATTGTGACCACAATCAGTAGCTCATAAGCGCATTCTCCGTCAAGCCAGTGTTGATGTTTTGGTCCAATGCATCAGACAATATTTGTGCCATTTGCTTTACTGCAGTCGTCAGAATCTTATTTCAGTCCCCAGTCACTGTTCTGGAAACATACGCATAGATCTATGATTCCCTATTGGTCATTCCAGCTTGCGCTTGACCAATCATGCATAGCCTTCAGAAGCAACGAGATGCCATGAAGGCACATGGGATTAATGTCAAGATTGAAGACCCGTGACAAGAGCTGACCTTTTGCCGCTGAACTCCGAAACAAGTGTCAAGTTGACTCAATCTCACTCCCAATGTATGGGTATGTGCCAAAGTCTTAGGATAATTTTCGCGCTTACTGGCGCTTGCTCAGGCGAAGGGTTTATTGCAACATCAAATAAAATATCAACCGTCCTGCAAATCTTGCACCGATTGATAATTAAGCAGCACTTGCAAATATTCCAGCAAAGTATATGTGAATGGCAATACTAGTCCACAATGAGAATACCACACCAAGCACAGCACACTGGGACTGGACATTCGGCTAAATCATTTCAGGTGCAATCCTGGCTATGGGGGTTTCTTCCGGATCACTTGCGATGATGGCGAAGTGATTCACTTGGAAGGCGCTGCCTGTGCTGCCGCCCGAATTCCTGGGGTGGAACTGATGCTTTGAGCAGCACCTAGGGAGTGTACTTAAATGGCGAAATGGCACGATAGTCATGAGTCATGACCAAGAACGAAGATCTTGTTTGAAACCTATTTACCCGAATATACTTATTCATACTTATTCCGGAACATTCCTGGTTGCATGGATTGATTGTGTGCGTTCTGTTCGTAGGATAAAATGAGGTCAGTGTAGCTCAAGTTTCGAGGGCGGTGAAATCCTGTTGAATTGGGACAAGTCCCACAAAGGCTATGAGAATTTTCATGTGTCCGGTGCCATAGACATTTTCAATTTATATGTACAGTGATTTAGGTCTTATGTCCTGTAGTTATATTTGCTATTGTCTAGGTATGTGAACACTTATGTATACGTGTACATATGTAACCTTATTCAGCTAGGGTTGTATAACCTCAAATATAGATCTATATGTATAGCAGCGCTATAATGAGCTGGAGTGTTTGTTCCATGATTCATGTGACCACCATGGGAACTCCAGTGGATGCCCCGCTACGTTAGGGATTCCTGAGCTGACAGGTTGAGTTCCCTAGCTGCACTATGAACGAATTGGTAAAAACGAAGGGCAAGCGTGGTGGGTTGTCATGACCATGGTGATCATTGATGAGACTGTAACGAGTGGTGATGATGTCGGTTGATGGTGAAGAATGATGGATCCCGTCAATCGTTTCAAATTATCATGAATCTATGTTCACATGATCATCAGACCATCAGCACCTCGCGAGTATTAGTATCATATATAAACATTATAAACTCTGGATACACTTAGGAATCCATTAGGAAACTGAGTCATTTGTTTCGGTCAACGTGGTCAACCATCACCATGAAGAGCCCCGGAAACCTGGGTAATCTAATCCCAGTCCCTGAGATGAGACCTAGAGCAAAGTTCGGGGTGCCGTGGATGCAACTACATATCATCCACACACACACGCATGTATGATGAAATCATTACACATATATTGTGCATACATGTATTTATATGTATATATACATATTTATATACACATATTTATTTGTTTATTTGTTCATTGATCTATGACTCATTTACCGTTCACAGAAATCTCATTCGTTTCTTTCAATATTCCTATTGCTACGTGAAGGCAGCTTCTCCATCCCCGTGGACAGGTCACTGCTACATGGATTGCATTGTTGGGACCATCACCTCCAACACCATCACTTTGTCGCCTGTGCGAAATGGGTTGGGAGCTCGCTGGCCAACGTCGCCGCGGAGATCATTAAGCATGGACGACATGATGTAAGCTGGAAATGGCTTCATGAACATGCCAACAAATGGGTTGATGATGCAAGCATGGACGACATAAGCCCACAAAGACATACGAAAGACTAGTTTTGGTCACTTGTGGGATATGAACAGCCAGGGATGGGTCTTGACCCGCAGCCGATTGTCCTGAAGTTTTTGAATACAGCAGGTCTAGATATCAAATTCAATGTGGACATTTTCCAAAGTTCCGTGTTGCATCCATTTTACGGACTTTCACAGCCTTCATTCGGAGCAACGTTGCGGACATTGTTTAGCCTCTTTAGACCCCCAGAAACAGCTTGGTACTCCTCAGTTGTATAGGTTTGTTTGTATATAATATAAATGTCATAGGTCCCAGGTTTTCTCAGGCTTAGGGGATCTTCAACACGATACTTTGTGGTGACCATATTCAATGGCCTCTGAATTGATGCGCGGTAAGGGACCAATGCAGTCATTTCCAAACGGGTGCCATTTCTCTCAAATGAATAGGCATAGACCACACAGGCCTGAAGTAGTCTGGGCCATCTATGGATATGTGGACATAAATGAGTCAGTAACAAGATCATGATTTTTTGTAGTCAATGGTGAAGTAAGCTGTGGCACATCAAGATGCGGAAAACCGCGGGCAGTGAATGCTGGCAGTTGTCAAAGTTGCATATAAGCATTACTCATGTGCTCATCCAGGTTGTACAGAAAGAATGTGAAGAGCTTCAAGCGTGCTGTGCAGACATTTCATCATTTGAATCTGCAAAAATACCTGCTCACCGAATTCTGGACAGGTTTTTCACCACCCGGTGTATTTGCGATCATTTGATGATTGATGGCCGGCCTTTTCTTTCAATCCCATCACCAACCAGTTTGCGGTGCAATAGCTCTCTTACTTCAGTCACTGTTTTTTTACTGTTTTATACTTAGTGTTCTTTTTTGCTGGTGACAGTCTGCAACCTCATTCATCACCCTATCATTCAGCCTGACTAAACTACAAAATTGAACTGATTCGCAAGTATTCAGGCATGATAATTTGCTGCTGGTGTTCAAATGTTGGGATGACTCCTGCAATGTAACAGTGGGATCGTTACATATCATAAGACTGGATTGCAATTGCTACCATGTTTGCAGTTCCGCTGCTTTCGCTAGCTTATATCAACTTACATTGATTTTATGTTGCGTGAAGATAGTCAGTATTTTCAACTCTATCGGTTTGTTGGACACGTCCCTGTTGTGAATGCCATAAGATCAAGCACTCGTTGGTTGTCAAGCTACCTAGGCCCCATATCGCCATGCAGCACGGGGAGAACACCACGGTGGAATGTCCCATTGCTGCTGGGCGCAGTGCTGAGCTGGGGGCTGGAACAGTTGATGATTGGAGCAGAGATTTGACAGCCGGAACTGTGTCATTATTAGATGATTAGTCATCAGATTTAACAGCCAATCATCAGAGATTTAACAGCCAATCATCAGAGATTTGACAGCCGGATAGATTATTAGATGACTCCTTTTGAAATGAGTCCACATGAATCCTATCCAATAATCTGTCTATAATATTTTTTGAATCAAATCATCTTGAATGTACCTGTAGAATCCTGTAGAAGCCAAATAGCTATAGGATGCTATAGGAATGTCTGGTCTTTAGCTTCTCTAGTTAGTATTGGATAACTTGCGCGTTGCCTGTGAACAGCTGGAAGCCAATGAATCTGGTAGCTATCGAGACTGGTATGGCTGTGGGTCAATATTCGTCATCAACGTCATGGGGCATACTGTAATAACCAGCCATCTGAGTTGGAATACAATGGTAAATGATGGTACACAAGGGGTACAGGGTGAACTGACCCATAGCCA
The DNA here is from genome assembly GCA_009767595.1 of Symbiodinium kawagutii. Taxonomy (NCBI): domain Eukaryota; class Dinophyceae; order Suessiales; family Symbiodiniaceae; genus Symbiodinium; species Symbiodinium kawagutii. The sequence continues at coordinate 404,162 of VSDK01015404.1, forward strand.
TAAATGTAGTAAGTAACAACTTTCACTTTCATACCTTCTACACCTTTGCACGTTGCTGCCTGGCAGTCCCAGCCTTGACTTAGGAAACCCACCGCGGTAACATCACCGTGCTGTGCGACGACGGTCAGGTCAGGAGAGCTACCATGACGATGTTAGGGAAATTATGGTGGTTCTGCGGAGAATTGGCGCAGTGAATGGTGGTGAATCATTGTCAATTGTATAGGAACATAAAGTGATGTGTGAAAGATTGTTGATTTGGTTTCTTGGTCCAAGAGTGGATTGGCAAATACATGGATGGAGAATGGCTTAAGGAAGGAGAAGAAGTACCGGTGAGACAACTCAACTTATCGGCATCCCGTACTTCCCACATCTCACCGGGGTTTCGCAGTTGAGGGAAGTTTGAGTTTTTACCATGTAGTTGAAGCTCGAATTTTGGCATTCAGGCCAGAATGATCGAAGGCTTTTGCGGCGACTCGGCACAAACAGAATCGAATGCTGCTGAAATGTTGGGGATGGTGCAATATGCCACGATAGCTGCAATGAACTCATTGTACTGATCATGCGTCGTGGTTACTGATTTCAGTGGGGCTTCAAACATCACACACTCTTGAGTCTGTTTGCTCGTGCCCTGGAACCATCATTGCCGTCATCAACACCATCTTCATCATCATCATCATCATCATCATCATCATCATCATCATCCTTTTTCCCAGAAAGCTAATCTCCCTGGGACACCTTAAAGGGCAGATATTCTTTCGAGGGCACTGGTTGTTGGTCGATTTTACAGCTCTTAACCTGCGGAGTCCTAGCGGACCCGTCAGTTGCTGCTCATGGTTTTGTAATGAATCTCTAGCGAAGTACAGCAGAGAAACACGGATTTCTATATTACTTAACTATATACATAGTTAGATGATGTTTAATTTATATGTATATAATATGCCTGTCTTACGCATATATACGTAGAATTATATATATATATTGTCATTACATCATGGTATTCCCCATGTGGAGACTACTATTGCTGCAGCCACCCAGGTCTTCAAACAACAAATCATCAGCAGCATTCATGAAAACATCGTGCAGTATGGTGAGCTAAATACAATAATTAAGGTTTAGAGATGATGAACCAACGGACCAACATCTTCCAACATTCGCATGGTAAATACAACATCGAATGCTACATGAACCAACGTTACTTGGTTTGATTAAACCATCATGATCAAGCTATCCTGGAGTAGATGCTGACCCCCTGTGTTCGATATTCAAACCATTTACCTTTTAAAGGAAGGTCCAACCGATTAAACCATCACTATCAAGCTACTCTCGTGATGCCTGTGGTGCGCTCAGGAGAGAACTGCACAGAGGGACAGATTCGCTCGAATGGAGCTCTGGTACGCTATCCCGGTATCCCCCACGGCTTTCGGGAGAGCCTTGGTGGTCAGCGGTGAGGAAGGGGAAGCGGTGGCGCATATAGCTTGCAGAGTGTACAGATTTGCAGGTCACTTTTGTGCTTTGTAGTGGTTCCAACATGTTCCAAGAAGAGTGCGTGTATCAGAAGATGTTTGACTTACAAGATCTTACAAGTATTTCATGGAGTTTACGGTAGAACAGGGAAAACTATAAAGCAGAAGGAACCAATCCGAATTCAGCCTAGTAAGCCAAGTTGGCTTAAAGCAAACATTTTTTGAATGCATGCTCCCTACCATCCTTTCACCTAGACAAGTAGTTGGACCACGGTCGGTTGCCTGTGAGAAACCCACAGAAATGTGCCCTGCAATGTCAAACCTCTTGTGATGCCTGTGCCCTGATGTGGATGTGGGGACTCATGGAATCGGAGTATTTTGACCCAACTCACAGAGTCCTGAGAACCCGGAGGATGTGTCTGTACAAGTCCTGAGTTGAGTGTCCCCAATCTGAGTTGGGCTCCTGGCACGGGAAAAGCAGCTGCACTACTGAACATTTCTCAGGGGTGAAACGGGTTGAATCAGTGAGACCTCATCCGATTGTGTTGCCGCAAACTGCAAATCGCCACAGGGATTCGTCGCAATCATAGTCAATCATTGGCAAGCACTGTCATGGGAGCATCCCCCCATTTCCCATCGTTCGCATACACCTTTTTTTGTGTAGAACTCTTGCTATCCCATGTCAACAGTGTTGCTGAAGATTTCCTGATCAACTACCATTAGTAAACAAGTCACGAGATACATGGGCGTTGACAAACACAAAGATGTCACTGAGGAATATCAGCTGTCCTGCACCCTGGGGCGAAGCTCGGCGTCCGGGGCTGGGGCATGACCCGGAAATGGTGCGCTTGATCAATCCTCGCAAATGGGTTGGGCCATGGCTAGCAAAATTATCATAAGTCAGCTGGTTCTGATTTTCATTGATTTTCCATGTTGGTCAGGGATGCTCAGGGTTTGAGCCATCAAAATTAACACTGATGACTATGAGTTGTTGATAGCTAAGCATAGAGGTGCTAGCCAACACTGCCGCATTCCATGAATGAGGAGAACTGTCAGCATTTGTGGTCCCAGTATACACCCCACCAAATGTGTACGTAAGACACTATGACATCTTGACATCAGGTAACACACTTTGTTTGACGTTGACAATGGTGCGCATGGTTACCTTGGACCCTTTAGTTTACCTTCCCACATAATGCTCCCCCATATCAGTATATCACCCAGTACGCATTCCATGCACACATAGCCATGTCATGCCATGTCTACCTCTTGCTGTCCAGCCCTCGCTCTCGATGTGCCACGCGGTTGAGGATGTCATCGAGTTTAGATGCTATGATGGAAGCACAAGATATGATGGTGTTTGTGGTCGCCAGTGTGCAGGAGGTCGGCTGGACAATAATGGTGCCACAGTCCCTTGGCAGACACCTAAAATTGCCAGGTCAGTTTGCATACGCAATGTCTAGACAAGTGTGCAAGTGTAACAGTCAATTTGTAGCTGTATCGATACTGTATCAATATATGCAGTGTTTACAGAGAATGATCTATATTATCAAATTTGTCCTCGATTGTTCTTGTAAATCTAAGTAGTTGGAGATGGATTAGATACATAGAAGTGCAAAGACACCTACGTGTAAGTGCAAAGACACCTACCTAGATAACTACGAAATTGACAAGGACATACAGAAGGTAGGCTGAAATGACCCAGATGTCGGTCACGTCGGTCCCTCAACTGAGGTTTTCTACACCAGTCTCAACCATTCAGAGGCACTGGTGCAACCTCAAGAGAGTGAAAGCGAGAGTCTTGAAGATGCGCAGAAGATCAAACACAGATATATTTGGAATCATTCGGACTTTATGTTCACTGATTGGATTGGAAACTTGTGAACATACTTTTGTTGGTCAAGGAGTTTTGCAGGACAAGGTATATAGGTTTATATTCCTGAAGGGTTTGAATTCAATTCTAGAGCAATTGCAATTCGATTATATCTTCATTACAATATCTTCAAAAACAAAGCTGCTTGAAACTATTCCGACTTGTACATCATTATGGCATAGACACCAATTGTTTGCCTTTGTGTCGGAGGTAAACAGATCAATAGAACAGAATTTCAAGAGGGGGAAATGCCCAAGAGCCACGTGGCAAAGTGGATTCTAATGACTCACATGGCTGTGGGTCAAAACCCTGTACCCCTGGTTCCCCTACTATTAACCATTGTTTTCCCTACTATTGTTGGTTATTATCCCCCATGAAATTGGCTGGTTAACTGCTTGACCCATGGCCACATGGGTAGTTCCTAAACTTGCATCCAAAAACGGACTCCGAGCAGTTGCGTGACATGTCGCCTTTGGACAGCAAAGCTTGTGCTTTGAACTTTTTCCCGAAGAGAAGATGCTCAAGCGGACGATGCTTATTGAGTGCTTCTTCTAATATGGTGGTTTCTATTGGTCTCTCAAAATCGGGGTACTCAACAATCAATAAAAATCATCCAGCTTATGAATTCTTTACAGTAACCAATCATTTGTAGGGCTCCTTATGACTTGAGAAACTCCCAACGGTGTCTTCTGCGGATTGGGAGGCTGAAACTCCCAACGGTAACTGCAGGGACCTCGGCGCCTGTGCTCCACGCAACGACTCCCAGCTCAGGGACCAGAGTAGGGATATGGTGATATTAAGGCCATTGAAAATAATCAATGCAATGACTATTGATTATACTAATGATTATTGATGATTATTAGTGTATTATATTATATTATAGTCATAATATGTAATAATGGTTATTATAAGATCATGACTATTGATAGTTATATTATATATGTATTGATGATTGTTATGTTGCTGATGATTATTCAATGTTATCATTGGTGAGATTAGGATTATTACCTTGTAGCAGATTAGTAATGTCATTGATGATGAATTGTAGTGACTTTATAGTTCTTAATATACTTTATCATACTTGTTAATACTTGATAATGATAATGATTTATTACACTATAATTCATCATTAATGCCATTGATGACTATATCCATTTTTATGCATGATTCGATAAACGACCACTGGCCACATCATCAATCACCAACCATCCCTAGCCACGGCTCGCAACATTTGGACCCCGTGCAGTGTGCAGGTGGGCAATTTCACCTGCTCAACATTGTTCCAAAGCGCCTTGGAGTGGCGGCGGTGCCTGCGGCTTGCAGGGCTTAACCAGTGTGAATGATTCATGGGGATATGACGAGGTTAATGATATTTGATGATCATGATATTGCTTAAACTTAAACATTGCTCAATGTCAGTGATATTTAATGATCATGGCTAATTCTTAGTGATGGTTGATAATTCATGATCATTGATGTTCATGATCATTGTGAAAACCGACAATGACTCACTGGTGTGCCTTCACCCAGCTGATCAAGGGCAGCCTGGTGACACGGCACCGCAGGGGTCCGTTATCCTGGTTCTTTGCTATCTGGGTGTTTCTCATCAAAGGGGTCCCCAAATTATGGCTGATTTATTGCTATGTGTGGTTAATTGAATGATTTGGGGGTACCCCTAGGAATTGAGAAACCACCATCCGTAGCATGTTTCTTTACTGATGTTCAATTGGGTGCCTCCCATGGTTGGTCAAGGCGAAACCACCCACCAGACAATATGTTTTTCTGTCCTTCACTTTGGTGATTTAACATGGCAGTGGAAAATCAGCATATTTTAAAGAGAAACATTGGGAAATGATCCATTTATGATGGATTTTCTATTGCCGTGTGAAAGAGGGTAGGTGTGTTTGATTTTCCATTCCATGGCGCATTTGTATGATGCAATATATGTTTTTTGCTTGCTGAAAGGTGACCGGTGATGAGCCAGCCAAAAACAGTAAACTATAGAAGTCTCGCGATTGGTTTCTGTTGGTGATGGTCATTGCTGTTGGTGGATAATTCGTCAATATACATTGATTTGTTATTTGTGTTTGTTATTGTTGGTTATTCTCGCGAATTGTTCTGATTACTCTGGGTGATTGCTTGTTTATCCTTGAACATGGCTGTTTTTTCTCGATTATTGTTATTATCATTTTGATTAGATTAATCAATTGCGAGTGATTGACCAACACCAACCCCTATAATAAGCAAAAACCGTATTGTTATCATTGGTACTGTTGCTACCTTTCCTATGAGTTATTACACAACATAATCACAAGGTTTGCATTTTCCCTATACAGTATAGTAACAGTAGCCGAAGTTATCAATGTTATGATCACATCTAATCACCAGTATATCATCAATGATTAGCGTTCATGTTTGTTGGTTATTCAGCCATGGATCACTTGGTGATTCTGATTTCCAAGAAATCCAGCAACAGCCATACAGTAATTGTTAGTTAGACCAACTCTTTTGAATGAGTCTTTTCAGTCTTTCATTCTTGTTATATTACATAAAATCACGAGCAATCAATTATTAGTGCTTGTTGGAATATTGGTTGTTTAAGCCATTACAGTCACTTGGGTGTATTTTGATTCAACCGGGTACCCCCAGTTATCATCCACTTTGCTACCATTTGTAGCAATAAACCAACCATAACCTTGGGGTCCCCCTATTTGGTGGTTTCTCAGAATAGGGATACCGCCCCAAATCATTTATGACCGTAATAAACCAAGTATTTTTGAGGGTCCCCTATGGCTTGAAAAACATCCAAAATACAAAAGCCCACCCCTTGGTAATTCATTGATTTCCAACACTCAAATTGCTATTGGTACTCAACAAATTACAGCCGTCAGTGAAATTGGTTGGAAATATCCAATGTCTCGGTTGCTTCATACCAATTTCATAGTGGTGATTTCCAAGCAATTTCACTGATGGTTGAAATATCAAATTTCTTGGTTGGTTCATATCAAACCATCCAATTTCAACCAAACATAGTTGGTGATCAATCAAAGTTTCATACCAAATAGTTGGCGATCCGGTGATTTTTCAGCAATTTCTGGGTGCCAAGCCCGGTGCCAACCGGTCGGCACGAGACCCGAGGCGAGTTGACCTTCTCCGGGGAGCTGCAGCTGACCTGTGTGGATGGACAAGTCCAAAGCGCCTCGGAACCCGCGCCATGGTCCGGGCCTGCCGTTGCGCGCGCCAAGGCATCATCCAAATGGGGGGGATCTCAAGCCATAGGGGTCCCCCCAAGTTATGGTAGGTTTAGTGCTGGAAATGGTAAATAAACTGGATGATACCTGGGGGTATACCCTATGATTGGAGAAATCACAATAATTATCTAGAACTAGATTTGGAGATGACAAGATTAGATCGACACACAAGACTAGATATTTGAGGATATTTCGATGCACATGTTTTTAGATCATTACGTTTAGGATATAGCAAGTTGAGTGATTCGGAGATGTTGTTTGATGGTGTAAACATACATGTGATGTTCCTGGTGCAAATGGCAAGGCAATGTCAAGCCGGAAGCAATCCTCTCTCTAAAGGACATTATGCCATAGCAATCCACCTATGGTGGCCCCGAAGGTTGGAGTTGACCTGCAACTCCATCGTGCAGAGCATCCTTATGTGACCTGTTCCATCAAATGCAGATAAAGCTCACGCAAGAGAGAACAGCATCTGAAAACTGGTGAGCAAATCCACAATTTAATATCATTTATAAAGTGGTTTACCTATAACAAACGGTGGACAACATTTGTTTCTTCATTTCACTTGGCAGCTTTGTGTCAATGGGTGTGCTGCAGGTTCAACAGTGGGCAGGTCTGCGCCAGGAACATGTCAATGGTCCTGAATGGTCCTCACTTTTGACGTGTTTGTTGTTCGGTTGAACAGGCGCGGATCGGAGCTGCTCTGAGGTATTGGTCAATGCTTTCCAGATTGTTCTCGAGGCGGGAAGCCACTTGTTGGACAACGTGCTGATATCATGTACGAACAACCGGTATATGGATGAATTGTAATCACTTTAACCATAAAGAGATTGTGATATACCATCATATGGTTTATCAATACGGACCTCTCATTACACAGCTTTCTCATGCTTTCTCAGTCATCAAAGGTGTATTTCATGTGAGTTTGACCCACGCCCTATGGTTTTCCGCCTCGTTGATCCTGAATTTCAGTGGGAAAAGCCATTGCAAGTTGGGATCAGCCACTGTACCCAAAGCATGTGAGCTTAAACCTGCTACATGACTTTGGAATGGTAATGTTGACTCATTTTTCAATTTAATTGGCTAGTGGCTAAGACATGTTGATTTCCATCCCTACTGATGAAACATGGCTGAGATCTGTTGATTTCCATCCCTAATGAAACATGGTGAAACCATTGGACTCATCTTGGGAGTGAAAAATGGTTGACACCTCCTGCCTGGGCAGGTGAGATCACGGATCGAATAAGCCTAGCCAAGATCATTGTACCTCCATTGCGCCTTGGACTGCGAAACGGCCCCAGCCACGTCGGACAACATCACTCGAGGGTGTGGATGCCATGGCACCTGGAGGAACCGTTGATGATCTTTGATGACTTGGTAACTGGTTTCCTATGGTTTCCTTGCCTGATCATGCTTGACGAAAGGCAGCCTTTGCTACCTCGGTTTTCCATGAGCATCTTTGGTTTGCACTTTGCGTTTGAGTTGTTGTTTTTCAGCAAATTTGGGGGATGCCCCGGGGATGCGTTTCCAAGAGTCTCACTTGTGAGTCGCCTTGAAGTGTTTGCAGGTTTGTTTTGCACAAGGTTTACATAATCCACCTATGGTGGCCCCGAAGGTTGGAGTTGACCTGCAACTCCATCGTGCAGAGCATCCTTATGTGACCTGTTCCATCAAATGCAGATAAAGCTCACGCAAGAGAGAACAGCATCTGAAAACTGGTGAGCAAATCCACAATTTAATATCATTTATAAAGTGGTTTACCTATAACAAACGGTGGACAACATTTGTTTCTTCATTTCACTTGGCAGCTTTGTGTCAATGGGTGTGCTGCAGGTTCAAGAGTGGGCAGGTCTGCGCCAGGAACATGTCAATGGTCCTGAATGGTCCTCACTTTTGACGTGTTTGTTGTTCGGTTGAACAGGCGCGGATCGTTCAACATGCGCAAAGTCGCCTCCGATTCTGCTTCGGCAGTGGCCAATGCGTATATAACATATATCGACACGTATGAGCTATAGCCAAGAGAATTGTTGTCGTGTTAATTATTCGGAAGGGCCTAGGGTTTTATAAATTGATTAAAAGTTAATTGAAAAACAACAATGCACTCACCAAAGAGCGATAATGACATTGAAATGCCAAAACCTGAGAAAACAGAGTACACGCGCCAAATCCAAATGATCTTGTCGTGCCTAAAATGAGAGTACTCATAGCTCAGCTGCTTTGCAGGAATGTTGCGGTGCTCGCATCGGTACGAAGGCATCAAGTACCAGCCAACGCGAGCTTACTTTCTCTCTACACGACCCCCCCTGACACCTCAACTCCCTTCTTCATTTTCACGTCCTTTCGTTCTTCTCTAGTTCAGGTTCCATTTCATCAACATGGCGATTCAACCCATGCTTTCCCCCGTTGAGAACGAAGAGATTTGTTTGTCACGTCATGTCCGCAACCGGCTCGCGTTACATAGCAGCACAAAGCCCTAAGGAAAGCGTCGGAGTCCATTTACACCAATTGCTGCTTGGCTGGGATAGTATGAAGTGACACCTATCTGATCACTGAACTGCACATTGTAGAAATATGGAATGCAGCTCTTCATATTGCCAATGTTGAATGAGATGGTTCTTGGTTGTTTGTTGGGCCATTCACGGCAAAGTAGTTACTTCTTTTCCACCATTGACTCCCGCACATGTGTGAGTCAAGGGAGATGTTTGGTCTTGATTTGTGCAGAATGCAACTGACTATATAAAGCCCGGTAGTCGAGATCGATTCATTGTTTGTGCTTTATTTGGTGATGTAATATATTATATAGATTGACATTGTGTAATTAATTAATTGTATTTGATGCTCTCAATAGGCCATTTCTCTCTACCTTTTGCGAGACCTTCACACATTACCAACCTGCAGATATGTGTTTTTCCTCGATTTTTTGAAACAAATGACCTTTGCCTGGGTGCAGTTTGCCTTATTTTGCAAACCTTGTCTCTGTGCGCAGGTTTATACATCCTCACATCCACTTAAATCAAAAAGATCTTTGGACATTGCAGTGAATTCGCAAAACAAATCAGTTGGAGCTTCCAATCTCCGAGCATCCGGGCGATCCCAATGGTGTGGAGTTGCCCAGGCGAGCCATCACAAGCCTATGGAATGGTCACAGTGAGTTGCCTCTCGACAGGAAGGGACCATCAATGGTGCGGATGCACAAGATGGCACCCCCCCCCGGGTATATCCAGTTTCAAGATGGTTTGGTCAATCATGGTTATTTATGGTTAAGAATTGCAAATGATGCTTAAGAAAATGTTTGTTGACATGTTTCAAGTTGCGCTTCATGAAGTCACAACTGAACGGGCTGAGTGTCCCATGATGTTCCTTTCAGTCATGGCTGGTTCCTCAGCTCACCGGAGGGCCGGTAGCCTGTAGCGCCTCCCGGCTGTTGACTGAACCCACGAATCGTGGGTGCGCGAGCATTCATATCCACGTTAATTGGTGGATGGGTGATGGTTACTGATGGTTGTTAGTCAGTGGATCGGTTACGCCGTTAAGGTCTCATACAACCGATTTCTTTCTGAGCTGAAGGGCAAGGAATTCCAACATTGATCTGGGTAAGACCACCTCAATGCTTTGGGCCATTTGGACTATCGCTCCGAGGAAATATTTCTCATCATTTCGACTATACTGGATCATTTATATACAACCTTGTATTTGAATGATCCTCGGTTTTCGTTGAGTGTTTGGGCTTAGTGGATCATTTAGATACAACGGTCCTGTATTTTCTACAGGCCATTTTTGTGCTTGGGCGGTGTTGGAGCTTCCAAGTCTGCTGTTGAGCCACTCCTATGGCTCTGACCTAATTATGCGGTCAAGGAACTTGTCCCGGGTGGTTACTTGGCGAGCTGGGTCAAGCAGTTAACCAAGCAATTAGTGAGGGATAATTACCAACAAAAATAGAGAGAAAACAAAGGTTAATGATAGGAAAAGAAAGGGTACAGGGTTTTGACCCACTGCCACTTGTCTCACGAGTTTATGACTCTTGGTTTGCTGGACATCATTTCCAACAGAAGCCGTTTTTGAAGTTCCTATGGCAGGGCTTGTTGTTAGATGTCGATGGCTGTTACTGTTGGTTGTATATTTGTAAGGATCGTTGATGATTAGATCATGATGGTTATCCTGTCGGTTTTAATTATATCCTATTGGTTGACGATTTCATTGTGAATTGACTATGATGCTATTGAGTGCGTGGCTCCTGTGCCATTCTCAACTCTCCAACTTGACTTCCAACTCGATTTAAGTAATGCCTAGCAGGCAACCGATGCTGAATTATAGTTTATATAGTCAATCGTTAACAATGACCCTCATTCCTCCACCAGCTGCCCAGGTGTGGAAGGCTTTGCACAGGTCACTGGGGGAACCTGTGGTGACCCTTGTCCCGCAGGTCTCTTTTCGAGTGTGCGCCTTGGTGCAACCCGTGGGGGCTGGCCAGAACCCCATGTGGGAAGGGCCAACAATTGCATGCAAGTGCTAGCATAGTGTTAGCTGCTATGTAATAGATTAGAGGTGTCTATAAGTCGCATAATATACATTACATCTAATATATGTCGTATGTATAAGAATAGACGCCAACATGTACCTTTTAGTATTTAAAATGTACAGTACATATTTTTGTCTATATTTACACATACATCTTATCCACACAATTATGCGAGTACATAGATGTCGTATAGAATCCTTGATAAATGAACGAGTGAATACGGCAGCAGGGAAACCATGATGGTACTAATGTTAAGCGACCCACTGCCGATTGTAAAGTTTTGGCGGCAGCCTTAGACAAGTGCTTTGCAGGTAGATAGCTAGTTGCAGGACGTCGAGGCAGATGCTGATTCATCGGCAGCCGTGTTTTCCGAGGGTTGTCAAACTCAGGTATACCCGCCATACCCCGATCGATCTGCCTGAAGTCTGGCATGATACAGGAAGATGGGAGGACCGGACCATGATTCATGGCCGAGCCACTTGGTTTGGCTCTTCTTTTGGAAAGCGATCGTTCCAGGTCAAGGTTATCAACTGAGATTGGTCGCCCTGTTCGGCCATGCCAACTCTTGATTCTTGCGGTATGCAACTGACCGTCTTTGACTCATTCTTCGTGAGCCATTGGGAAATGTTCGCAGGGGTTGAACAGCTACTGTACCATGGAATTGACTGTTTGCCAACTGAGCAGCGTTCAAAAGTCGATGATTGTTTTTGTACAAAAGTTAATCTGGGTGAGCCCCGCGAAAGTAAAACCTCCACGCGCGCAAGCTCCGCGAAAGCTTTTGTCCGAATCCGACTTTTCCACGTTTTTCATGTTTTTCCTGTTTCATCCTGTGACATGCTTCCAGTTCACTTTTGGCCAAAAATGCTTTGCAGACAAGAGTTCCGCGAAAGTGCCGCGAAAGTGAAAAACCTGAAAAAGTGCTCCGCGAAAGCAAAAACTGTGGTCGCGAAAGCAGCGCGAAAGCCGGGGCGAAAGCAAGCCGGATTATAACACTTTCATTCAGCATTTTGACCACCGCTCAACTGTTGAGAAGCATATTCAGCGTAGTTGAATCCCATTGTTCGTTACAGTTATAGTCCTTTATTGTCACACAGTCATCATTTATGTCCATGGTCGTCATCATGGGATTGCTGGTTGATCTCAAATTTCGCCTTGCGCCAGGATTGCCCCCTGGGCTTGAGTGGACGAGTTTACATCCATTGCGAAAGCCGCGTGTTGCGGGTGCAAGAGGGGTAGCTGGGTTGGCAAGGCACGAGCTGCAACAGCTGGTGAAGATCTTTTTCCTCGTGGGATACACTCGTAGGGTCTAGGTGCAGTTTTCAGGAGACCATCCCTAAAAATAGGATCATCTACCAATCAACAAATATGCCAAGAAGAGGCTGTCAGCTTTATTCACGACATTGTATTTTTAGATACATAAATATGAGCTGCAATTCTGCTACCACTAGCCAAGTCACTTGCAATTTTGACTCCATCCAGTCCGGCATAAGGCAATGTGGAGAGCGCTGCCCTGCACAGCAAATCATTTTGGCCGGTGGAAGCTTCAACAGATCCTTGGCGTCATGGTGAGGTGTTGCAGAACTCTGGGGAGATCCTCCACGAAGACTTCAAGCAGATTCCTTCAAGACTTCAAGCAGACTTTCTTTTGAGAATTGCATGAAATGAGCTTTGTACTATGACTTGGTGTTGTCAAGCATGCGACCAGTTCAGGACTGAGCCATGGAAATTGCCTGCTTGGTTAGTTGGTTTTCGCTTATGAGACCAGCAACTTTTCAAGGTTGGCAAGTTGGGAAAGGTACTTGCAATTTGCTATTGTTGATAACCCCTCTAATTCCCACCATTGGCCTTTTTAAAGACCATTGTATTTTACATTTCAGCCATCGTTAGCCATAATAGTGATGTCATTCACAGCTCAACTGCGGAAGTTTCGTATGTCACTTCGTTGGTTTCTCGCCTTTGCCTCACCGCTGACTCCCCGGGTACGACCTTTTGGGTGCGCCATGGGAGTACAACCTGAACCGATCGATAGATGCCCAGCCCACTGAGGTCCGGTGATGGACCATGCGGAAACCATCCTGCAGCCGTGTTTGGAACCGTACAGCAGCTAAGCTGCGTTTCAAATTTACATATCACTGATATATTGTCAGCTATATCGTTTGGAAACAAAATATAGCGTTCAGACTGGTTGATTTGCTTTGGTATTCACTTGATTGGGTCGCCTCATTATCCTTCAGAATCTTGATTGCTTTTGTTGCAAAAAAAGCTTTGTACGTGATAATGTAGCGCTGGTCTGGTCTGATTTGTACACATCTTGACACCAAGGCAGTTACATCAATCTGACCTGCTTCTCGGCATGTGAAGTTGATCAGAGCTCAACAGACAGCTGCTGCTATCAAGGAACTATCCATGATCCACTATTGATCATTCATGGTGCATCATCCACAATCATCCATCATCGCTGAGAGATCCTCGAAATTCCCCCAAGTTGGGCTGGGGATCCCACACCCTGACCCACCCTTAGGCTCTGTAGGAAGGGGCCACAGGATGCCAAAGGTCTTTGTAGAGTCTAGGTGGCAGGCGGGGATTATCATCATGATGGCTTGCAAGATCCTCATATCGGTTGATTATTTTGGTCGGGTGTGTGTGATAGTCATCAACCATCAGCTTTAGAAGCCCACGGAATCTTGTGGTGACACTCTGATACAGGAATGCTTTGAAGCGAAACTAGGGAAACAAAGAGACGCAGAGGGAACTTTTTGTGTCTCTTGTCTATTATTGCCAACCGTTCCCTTTCACTTCCAGAGAGTTCCACAACACTTCACACTGGGAGTCATTGAGCATCAGATACAATCAGCATATTTTCTTCGATCCTGAGATTGAATTCCTTCAGTACCCCCACATCATGGCTAAGCCAAGCCATTCCACAGGATAGCCTCGAAAAATTGATGGCTTTCACAGAGGATAGCTCGCAGGACACCTCCCATAGGGAGCAGGTTAGACTCGGTTAGACCGCCTATTGGTGATTTGGCTATCAGCCAGTTCAGGGGGCGGCTTGGTGATCTATTGGAATTCCCCATCAGGAAATTGCGATCCACAACTCATGTGGAAAACGGACAGATCGTCATGATATGATCATTACTTGAACCCAAGGTTCATTCCCGAAGGGTTGCGTCCCAACAAGCAAAACCATATACCCAATACACCTCCAGCACACATATGGGATCTCGTTTTTTTTACATATTTACTCTTCTTTTCCAAATATATACTGGTTGGTGGGTGGTGGTTTCAAACATTTTCTATTTTTTCTAGTGATTATTAACAATTAGTTGCTTGACTAATATTTTTCATAGGGTTTGAAACCACCGGCCAGTATAGATGGTGATGCTGCCCCAATCACTGGATACCAAGCGAACGGCCCCAGGTTGGTTCGGCGAGTTGACGGTGACCAGCAACTGCCAACTGGGATGTTTCGCTGGTAGCTTCAGGTGCACCTGCGGCGAACCAAGACTGTTGGAAAGAAAACTAACATGAAAATGAATTGTACAAGGTGGGCCCCCAACCACTTAAATATAAGTTGGTTTATAACTAACTTAACTAGAGGTAACTACCAGTTATAGGGGGTTATAAGCCAACCTATAACTACTGGGGGCCCACCTTGTATACATAAAACCATACAGAAGTAAAGTAAAATCTCCTCCGACAAATGGGTTTCCCTGTACAAATCATTGCTTCGGAGGTTCTCTATGAGTTTCCAGGCTGGATAAGGATGCAGATTGTGATATCCAGCATATATTCATCGCCAGATCCTGATTGATCGCTTTTTGGCTACTCACCACACAAAATCAGGATGGATCAGCACTTGAATCTTCACCACTGATTACCAGGCAGGGACCCAGCTTCTCCCTGCCTGCTGTGGAGTCACTCGTTCGTGTCAGGTTGCCCAATGGGGCGTTGGTGTCCCATCCAGATCTGGTCAGTCAAGATACACGTTCGCCCGAGTGTCCACCGGGCTTCGTTGGCGAAGTCACGGTCATTTGCGCCTCGGAGCGGCCTCTGTGAAGGTAGCACAGGAGGGGTGCTACTTGGTAGTGCCATGTGGGTGGACATAAGAGGCCGATGCTCACATTGAATGTATATACAGTTGGTTTGATGACTTGATACAAGATGAATTGTTGATAGCCAGCTTGAAAAGTAACTGCTCCTTGAACCAACCAAGAAGCCTTGTGTTTTTTTTTTTTACCGCGTTTGAACCATTTTACATCGTTGAAGCCTCACGCACCTATGAACTAAAAAATGCAATGCCTTATATGCCACAGAATTGATTCATCTAGTAGAAGAGGATGACAACTGTTTGTCGAAATGGCTGGATCTTGATTGCGGTTGTATTGATAATAAGCACTTGTTTCGGCAGTTCAAAATAGTCCGGATGTGTATTTCCAGCTAGGATAGGATTGAGATTTGAACGGCTCAGGAAAAACACGTGCTCGGTAGATAGATCCAATTCTACATACAAGGTCGTGGAGGGTACAGTGTGCAGTACACTTTCCAGATGGGTTTTGGACTATGTGTACATGTGTACACCCCAAATTTATGGATATATGTTTTTCAAGATATATTTTCATATTTGTATATATTTATTTATATACACATATTTGTTTATACTGTATCTGTATATTTGATAGATCTGCACATAATTTTAGCATGAGCCAATTAATTGTGTAAAACGATGGAGACAGCAAACGAGACTTGGTTTAGGGTGGCAAGATTGATGAATCTAAAGGCAAAAACCAATGTTTTTGTAGCCTGCTGCCTTCACAAACTGTACAATTTGCCATTTGTTAAACCAAGTGGCAATATTGTAAGTGTGTACTCATTGTTAAATGTACAATAATTATGTTCAAACGTAAGTGATCAAAAAAGGGCTGTACTCATTGTGGCAGGCTAGTTCTTGGTT
The DNA here is from genome assembly GCA_009767595.1 of Symbiodinium kawagutii. Lineage (NCBI taxonomy): Eukaryota > Dinophyceae > Suessiales > Symbiodiniaceae > Symbiodinium > Symbiodinium kawagutii. Next base: position 420,222 of record VSDK01015404.1, read on the forward strand.
GGCTTTGTTGTTGTTGGTCCGAGGTCTACATCAAACTCAACTCACAAACATATGACAAATGTGACAATGAAACAAGATGTAGTGGTCAGACAGCTTCAGCGGTTTCCTGGTCTGAGTTCTTCAACTGTTTGTCAGGCCGTGAACAACGCAATGGCCTGGGTATCTGGAGGTTAACAAGGGCCGCGGATTACTAAGGGTCTGGAGTCCGCGGAGCATCCCGACTAACCAATTGCTTCAGAGCTAGTCAAGATTCTTTGCTGCTTTGAGGATCTTTAAAGATGCTAGCAATCCTTTTTCTATTTTTGTTTGCCTTCCTTTGATGCCAACCAGCTTCCCATCCCTTGTCGAATATGTTCTTCTGTACCATTGGTTTTGCCCACTGGAAAGGCTGGCTTCCAACTCCAACATCGTCGGACCTTCATCGACCACTATGAATATGTGTCAACCATCATTAGCCGTCAATAAACACAACTTGTTTAAGTAATTTGACTAATTGTGACTTAAAACAACTGACCATCACCAAGAGCACAGTCATCCATCATTGGACCATTGTTGAGCACCAACCATGTTCGACCACTATTAACCACTAGCTGCTTGCTATTGTTGCGTCCATTACATAGCCATGTATCAATTCTAAGCCATTCTTACCTATAGTTAGACTCCATTGTTGACCGTTATTGACCATGCTCAACCACCAATGATGATTGACCATCCCTAAACTACTCTAAACCCTTTTGAAAATGATATAGCAACTATTGACAATGATTAAAAACCTGGAAAACCACTATTAGCCAAAATTAACAACCATATAAACATGAGTATTGACCACTATTAACCACATTACCAACCATGTAGTATCAAGCACCTTTAAGTATCGCCAACCACTATTGACCATTTCTACTGTAAACCGTAAACCCCTCTCATTCATCATATTAATCTTAGTGGTATTTCTGCGCACATTAGTGGTTTTTTACCATGAATACTGAGTATTGACCTTAGCCATTAACCACCACCAACCACCATTAATCACCATTGACCATCATCAACCACCACCAACCACCATTGACCACCATCAATCACCATTGACCATCAATCACCATTAACCACCATCAACCATCATCAATCACCACTATTCACCAGAGTTTTGACCTTCTTAGCTCCTTATTATGGCGCCCTTTCAACCCCTTGCCTGATCTCCCAGGTGTCAACGGCACCATGGAGCGCTACAGTGGAGCCTGCAACGGCCACTGTGCCGCTGGCCGCTTCCGAGGGCCAACGGGATATGTGGTGAACCACGAGGAGATGCTTGGCGCTGAGGCGTTGGTGCTTGAGATCACGGGGGCTTACAGGTGGATGTCACAGGGTGCCGTGCCGCTCTCGTTCTCATGACTTCCCCCCACGGCCAAAACACCTTCTTGATTGACATTATACGTTTAATAACATAAAAGCCCTGAAATTGTAGCTTTAGCATGACACCCAAGGATTGCACTTGGGGTCCCCAATCAAACCAAAAATTGTGCGCCATTCTTCGCCAGTACTTTCGAGCATATCATTGAACAACACAAACCTCTTTCAATCAGTTTGATGATGTCATTGACATCCATTCCATAACCAACTTGATCATATTTCAATCATTAACCAATCACAACCATCCTCAATCACCAACTATTCGTGCAGTCGCGTGTGCAAGCCCACTAGCCGCCGCTCAGGATCCTGTACAATGAGACCAGCTTAGTGCCATGCCCCATAGGTTTCTTGGAGGCAAGATAAGGATTTCGTAGATTGGTGTACGAATACTGATGATGAATACAGGGATTTCATGGGATTTTGTAGATTGGTGGACAGATATTCATGATTTCATGCATATAGGGAATTTAGTAGTTGTTTGTTTTGTTTCGTGCAAGCATATGAACATCTTGCATCCCTTTGCCCAGCATATGGATGTACGCGCATGAATTCGCACATAAGAAGTTATGCAATCAGATATAGTCATATGATATGTACATAAATCAAGTCAAGGTATGTGATGCAGTAACGGATTTGCATCTCTTGGAACAAAATACGCCAAAACCATCTTCAATGCATTGAATGGTTATTGAAGCAGCAGGATGGTTTTCAAACATGAATGGAAATTGTAACAACCTCTACAAGAGGAATCCCTGCAGGGGACCCATGTCCAGTGGCATTCAAGGCCAGGCAAAGAAGTCATTACCTTTGTGTATATGTATACATATGGAAGTTTCTCAAAATAGGGGTACTCCTAAATCACCCATTATCAACCATTTGCAGTAATAAACCAAGCATTTCTTGGGTCCCCTATTTCTTGAGAAACCACCATATATATTCACTAGCAGAATTCAGAATCGCACTCACAGCTTCTCCACGACCCTGATTATGGTTCGTAGGAACCAACGAATGGTCAATGGTTGATAGCCGGGGATAATAACTAACAAGATCTAGAATCTAGATAGATAGATAGATAGATATATATATATATATATTAGATATAGTTATATAGTTATATATGTTGTGTTCCAAGTGAGCAGCTGCCTTCGACTGTCTTTTCGAATCTGGTCCCAAGACCGCGTCGTGGTGAGGTTACTTGGGCAACTTGGTCCTTCGGTGCTTGGGGGAGCCGGTCATTGATAGCGGGGAGTGTATGCGAAATTGCCTCGCAGGCGCGGCGCGCGGGTGTCTTGAAGCAGTAGCTGTCTATCAGGGTACTCCTTGGCGACCCTATCAGTCATGATTGACCATTAGTAAGCTAGTATAAGCCGTTATCAACCATTGCTAAGCCATGATAAGCCCTGTGAAACCATCCACATCGCAGCCCACGCAGATTCGCCGCTGTGGACAGGTGCGACTCTGGTACGAGAAGGTATTGTCATGAACAACCAGGTTCCTCGACAACCACTGAGCGCTGATTGTGGGGAGCTCTATGAGTTGTAGCCGGGAGCCTGACCCAGGGGTTGCGTGATACTTAAACTGTTCACCCAGCTCAGTTCGTGCTGTTTGCCAATGTTTGGATGATGAGGTTATCACAATCCTGATTATGAGGGTAGAACTCTGAGGTTGGCAATTTGTGAGATCATCACGATTCTATGGTTTTGTAAGTTAAATGCCTCGTCCCTTGGTTCTTGAAGGGGATAGCTATATTCGACAACGGGCGACAATAAGAGGGATAGACTGCAATGATCTTGACAAATTAACCAACAATCAGAGGAGGACTCAAATGAGACCTTTATCCACTTGGTTTCATTGTCCACTTGGTTTCATTACCTTATTCAAATGCATGATCCACATGGTTTTATGTTGTTATCGAACCTTTGGGTTGGCTGGATTTCATTCTTATCGCCCCTTTTCAAACTCTGGAAGAAGACGATCATCTTTTCCTTGGCTGGGCTTTATCACCGGAGGTCAGTTCACTACCTTTCCAATGTTCATCAGCGATGGAATGGTTGTGAAAGGAGTCGCTGACCATTGGAGTGCCATCCATCACCCGTGGTTGTGAACTATGCCCAAGCATATCAACCAATTGTGAGCAGCCGAATAGGTCGATATGCACAGTCAACGAAGTATCAGCTGCTACCATGCATGGAAATCAGCATTGATCAGCTGTTACCATGGAAATCAGCATTGATCTACCCCATTCCACATGGAGCCTCACCGGTGACGCTCGAGCGCTGGACGCAGGTGATGGATCATAACAGCCTCAGCCGGGAGATGCCACTTGGAGATGCGCCCACCAGTTGCATGGTTTCATGGTCTGTGTAACAAGGAAAGTTCACGGCGCCCACCATTCATATGGTGGTTTCTTACAATGGGGAACCTCAAACAATTGGACGGATTATGACTAGAAATGGTTTATAATGGATGGTTTGGGGGTACCCCCTATTTTGAGAAACACGCATATGGTATGTTTACAGAGAATTCATTGTGTCTCATGGTATTTTTAAGGCTGATTAATTTTGTTTCATGGTATTTGATCGTATTGTAAGTATACGCGCAATTCCCACCCTTTGCCCGGAAACTTGAACATTGTACCACAGTATAACACTCAGCAACTTGGAGAAATTAGGAAAACGTTGGCTATAGGCAGCGATTTGTGCTTTAGGACTTTGTGGTTTAAAGTTCATGGTTTTAGGGTTTTAGGGTCTAGGTTTTTAGGGTTTTAGGGTTTAGGGTTTTAGGGTTTGAGGTTTAGGGTTTACAGTTTTTCGGTTGAGAAGCAAAAAACAGCGGGCCTGCGCAGGAATTTGAGGGTCCAGTATGACAAGCGATTGTGCACTTGTAAGTTTCCGGGCAAAGGGTGGGAATTGGTCGTAAGTATACCATTGGATGATGGTAAATATGATATTGGTGCCACCATTCACTGGTATTTTTAAGGCTCATTAATGGCCTTTGGCTAATTCAACGGTCAATCAGTGGAGCATGAACTGATTACTGTAATCATAGCTAATTGACCAAGACTGAAATAGTTCATGAGAATTATGAACAATAGCCACCATGGATCAATCATGGCGAAGAACGCTTTTCGAAAGCCTCACGGGAATATTTTTGTTTGCATGATGGTTTCGAGTGTAATTGTCAAGACTTGCAACTTTTTTGGTTGAGAGTGTGGTCGGTCTATCAGAATCTATTGGGTATGAGCGTACCCCGGTGAAGCAAGTAGGAACTATGTTGGGAAATACTCACGGGCCCACGTGCCGTTGGCTGTGATCATTTACCCGCCTTTGTGTGGCTTCCAACCAAAGTGTTGTACCAAACAGGGATGCCACCTTTTGTGCGGTAGCAGATGGTAGCAGGACGAGCATGACCATGTGCAGTGGCTCGCACTTTCACTCACAAACTAGTCGCAATGTCTTGATGTATATCGCTGTCCGTAAGTGTTAAGTATGGTCATGGCCCCACTATTGTTGGCTCTGATTGGTCATTCATTATCCACCATTGAGAGCACTTTTTAGCCAGCATTATACTAGGATGTCATGTGTCTTTATTTTCTCATTTTAAGCAACTGCAACAGCCTTGTTGGTGATTTTCTGTATGGAGTTTCTTTGCTGTTTGTTGGATGTTTAGAATGCGTTCTATCTACTAAGTACTTTATTTGATATTATATATATATATGTATTACCATAATCCATGGCATGTGAATACCACAACTATGCAGCAGAAAGATGGATAACCACGCCACAAGGCTTTCGAACTTCTCCGAAAGCGGATAAGTTCTCAAGAGTGACATTTCGATCTGCACACATAGCATCTTATGGTTCCCGAGCCAGAAGAACAACAAAAATAGCATAAGTTTATATAGATGTTTCTCAAAATAGGGGTACCCCCCAATCATCCACTAGTCATTTATAGCCATAAACCACCATTTTTGGGGGTACCCCTATTTTGAGAAACGCCCATATGTGTTCAAACTGATTCTGCCTGCAAGATCAATGATCAGTTCAGGGAGGCTTGCTCTTCGACACTTTGTCTACACGGGAAGGGATCGATTGACAAGAACAATCCTCGACGACTCGTTCTTTACATACCAAGCTACAATGGTCACAATGGTTTGTTTGTTGCTGTGCACATTCATCCGCTAGTGATTGACTGCTAACTTTGAATCGATTGGTATTTTCATCGGTGATAGGTTACTATTGTGCATTCTGGGGTGACAGGCCTACAAACCAGCCAAGTAGGAGGGGATGCTGCGAAGTCTTTAGTATTTCTTGTGTGCATTTTCAGTTCCATTTGTTCTTTCCCTATTCTATGTAAGCTGGTCTACAAACAGCAACGGAACTTGCCAATCAACTCACGATAGGAGCAGGAGCAACACAACTTTCGACTGAGCGATATTGAACTGGGCTTACATCCTACGAACTGTGGCTTACATATTATGAACTGGGACTCCCCCTTGATGAAGATCAGGGTTGGGCAGTCCCCGGAAGCAATGGTTGCATGATCGCTTCCCTAGAATGCCCTAGAAACAAAACAGTAAGGTTTACCCTTAAATCCAACAGAGCTCCCTGAAAATCGCTATTCCCAGCATTTCAGTAGCTCTACCAGTGGCATGGGGCTCGGCCAAACTGCCCGCTGGAACTGCCCGCTTCAGAAAATGCCCCAGCGGATATGCTGGCTCCATCCGGCTGTGACTCGACTACAATGCTCCCGTTGGGCATGGGCTCCCACCATGGGTGTTTCTGGTTGAAGAATGTTGAACCTGGCGATGGCCGCTTGGGAATGACACAGCATCAACTTGGGCCAGTGCTCCCTTCAATGGATTGGTTGGTAGTGAGGCTGCTGGTCAAGGGATTTCCACAAGTTTGACTGCTTTGAGCCTAGATGAAGGATCCGTAAGCAGTTCCTTTGTGCCACATCATGGCTGAAATGAGAGATTCGAGCAATAATTGGCTGTGAATTGACACATGAAAGACTGAATCTGGAAATCGATGGAGCCACTGGTTACCACTCCTTTGAGCAAAGAAACGAAAGGAACCTGCTGTAGTTTCTTTTGTGGCTTAGACCCCCCTCAAGAGAATCCATAGTGACTCATCGGATTGATGGCACATGTGTTTTTCGTGGGTCTTGTGGTTTCATCCGCCACTATTGTTTTTATCAACTTGCTACCTCCCTAGCATTAAGATGTGGCTATGCCTTGTCCGAAGGTTGTGAACCCAATATCATGGCTGACCTACAACTGTACAGACTACTAAACATAGGCCTAATCTAGACACGTGCTGGGAGGTTCCCCTTCACAGCAGATATGTCTTTTCACAGATCATATATTTCAGTTTCAAGATGTGCAGTGTGCAGATTTGCGCTACTGAATACAGGAACCCTGGTTGGTGCTTTGATTGACGTTGTTTATTGTCCCCAACGTGTTAGTTGGTTGACTTGCGCATACTTTTCATGATGGGGGGTTCAACCACAACCAGAACCTACCTGTTGTTTGTTTTTGAAGGTCATCCTTCACATCGTTGTGACACGACATTAATCTAAAGAGCGGAAGTGTTTCGGCTACTGATCTTGCTAGCGGTTCGTCAATGCGTTTGCCCATCAACTGGAAATGTAATTCCTGAAATGGCTGATTCTTTAGAGAATTGCGACAGTTAAGGGTGTGGAACGGAAGTATTTGCAAGCAGAGTACTGCTTTCAAACCTTCAGTATTCAGCACCTCATGAACTGCAGTGGGAGGCCAAGCACTTTATCCTTGTGCTTCCTGCGTCGTTGACAAAGGTAGCTTTCATTCCCCCGGCGCCCGCAGGAAGTGCTTCGACAGCGAGGTGAGCGTCTATTCAGGAGCGTGACTTAGCTCAAAGGGACCCCACAGGACCTGTGACCCACAGAACCTGGAAAATGTCAGCCTCACATGTCCATGAGATCAGTCAGTTTGACGAGTGCATGTATTTTCTATGCGTAGAATGATTCATTTCTACCTATGGATGTGGACCAGCCATCATCAGCTGCCACCATATTCAGTTTGTATAGTCAATTGGAGCACTATTTTCCTCAGTGTTCTTTCGTTGGGGTTCTCTTTTGGAAAGGCAGTTGAAAACTACGTTCGATTTGGTTGTTCTTCATTGGAGACCTGTTTCAATCCATTGAACCCAAACGGGCGAGTCTCACCACAGATTTACATTTTTCAAAAACGGTGAACTAAATGTGTCCTGCAAGATCCGCGCCATTAGCTGATGAATCATGATCACCTCTATGTTGGCTATAGCCCGGAGAGTCTGATTGTTGCTGTAAGGTAGCAATTCATCATGCTTACAATTGATATTTGTAGAATATTATAAAATCATTTTGCTTTTGGGCGTAATTAACCATCAATGTGTTGTGGTAGCCTGCTCGGAACCTACAATATTGTTCATAACCATTATAGCCGTATCACTTTTATACGTGTTGGTTACACCCTATCGGCACAGTTTCAATTGATAGTGGGAATTCAGTTCCTTCAATACGTTGATCGTTTAATCATAAAATTGCAACCCCATCCCTAGGGTTGCATCCCGATTGTCAATCATTGTTCGTGTGTGGGTTGTAAAAGTATATTATATATATATATATATACAGTATACATAACCGACTATTAGCAGGCTGATCACTATCATTGCATATGTTTGGCTAGTTGTTTTGACATGGAGCAACTAGCCACTAAAGACACTAACGGCGGCTTTTGAATCAACGTATACACACAACCATCAACTGAACTCCTAGACATCACGGTTGGATCATTTGGAGATGCATTTTTTGGCTTTGTCCAAAAATGGTGTACCACAAAAAATAGTGGTTTCCCCACGAATCTTAGATTAACCACTATATTAGTAGGGATATATAAATCTTTTTAAATCTTCTGATTTCCCTACTAACCATCCAAAATATAAGATTTATACAGCTGGCTGGTTTGTTATCCCTAGGTAAACTCGTAGGGATGGTGGTACCTACTAAATCCAAAATAGTACTTATGAACAGCTTGCTGGTTAGTAGGTACCACCATCCCTGCTGAGTTGATCGCATCCTGCGCCTGAGGTGCTTCGCGCATTGCGGCAATGGCGAGGTGCAAGGCGCTCAGTACTCAGGGCTGAATCACGACGCTCGGCAGTGCGCCTGGTGGAACTGTAGAATGACGCACATGTAAGGAATATATGTGCATGGTTATACACATATGTAGTTATCTGAGTGATTGATGTTATGTTTTCTTAACAATGTTACTACTGTGTATTTCTGGATCATGGGCATTGATGTGTTGGTAGGGAGCCCTTCTGTGAAGCCTCCTGGCTTCCTCCCACAAGCCTCCTGGCTTAGCACTTGCGGACACTTTTCACCTCCATCACGCCGAGTGAACTGAAAGGTTCCTTTGGGGATTGAACCAAAGGTCAACGCAGATACAACCTGTGAAGTGCCAGGATGGAATGCTGTGGCATCAACACTGGTGTATATTACAAAAAGAAAAAGACCAAGCAGCTACTTAAAGAAAAGGAAAAGCTCAAGGTCTGAGGCATTTGGCCTATTCGTCAGTCTCTCACTTGAAACGACGAACATCTTGCGTTCCTGGAATGATGGGAGCTTGAGAGCCATGTGCCAGACCATCACGAACGATGACATACTCTGCCAGATCCTTCAAGTGGCCCTTGCCACAAACGATGCGACCACGGGCATAGCGAACATAGGAGATGTGCTCTTCATCCTTGGAGTCATACAATTCAGCATAGGAGAGCTCCTTGTGGGTAGTTGCGGCGGACAGCTTCCCAAAGCTGATCACAGTCTTTCCCCACATGGCCACTGAATTCACTCCAGGTGGAAGATAGATGCTCATTCCGTTGGGAGTCTTGCCCACAGGCTGTCCTCCCATCTCAGGACCAGCATAGGACTTCTTGGTGATTGCACCAGAAGGACTTTCCTCGTCATCATCGAAGCGGCGCTTAGAGGCATCAGACATGCTACCAATCAAGGTGAAGGTATCAGGTGCCTCAGCTTCTTCGGTCTGAAGACGGCGCATCAGCTCCTTCAACTGGACTTGCTCAGCTTCGGAGAGAGGCATGGCGAGTCGACACAGGATAGCAAGGAGATCGGAACACACTATGAGACTTGACGTCGAATAGCTCTACCCACTTAATTGTGAATACCCTATTATTCAAGAGAGAACAAGTGCAAAAGGCAAAACTGTACAAAGGATGCAAACACTGGAAACACTATGATGGCGATGTGATGGATGACTTTCGACTCTGTACACGACGTTGCTTCTCGGCAGCCTGCATTTCTAAGACCATGGATTCTGGTGATATTTGATACTTGCCCTGACGAATGCATGCCCTAAGAAGATCTGTGGGGTCTCCGGCGCTTTTTGTCAATGAGTCTGCGAGCATGCGGTTGGTGGGCACCCACCTCAAGGATCCCTTGAGTCTTTCCAAGCTCTGTCGAAGGATGACAATATCAATTGAAGTACGTCTATCCTCAACTGACGTTGGTGAAGACACAGATGTGATGTGATCATATAGGCTCTTACAGTCTGTGACAATCACTGGAGATCGCTTCTGCAGTTGAGCTTGGAACTCTCGAACATTGGGAATTCCTTCAAGTGCCTCTGATAAAATCAGAGAGGCCCATTCCACTGTACCTGTCGCGGACACCATTGCTTGAGCTACTGCAGCCAGCGTGGATGCTACTGCTCGGGATAACTTGAAGGATTTCCAAAAGGCAGGCGTCCAAGGGGCTTCAACACCCTTATCCAAATCATCCGTCGTAAATCCAATGACATAACCACCCTGAGTGTGATCACCTACGTTTGCGAAAGCAGCATCACTGTGACAGCAAAAACGCAGCTTGTCAATTGGAATTGGCAAAAACTGGATAGTCAAGTCAGCAAACTGCTTGGCTCTCTTGATGACGTTATTGGCTTCAAGAAGATGATGAACAGTTGGATTGGGGAACACCTGTTGACTGAAACTGGTCTGTGCAGCCAGATCAGGACGACTTTGGGATGTTAACCAATTCAAACTACCATTTATTCCTCGAAGAATACTCAATTCCTTGGCATCAAGAGGGGCCTTTCGCTGTGCTCGACGACCGTTTGAAAGATGAACCGGACGAAGGTTCTCAGCAAAGTTGTTCTGACTCATATAGATGGTCTTGCTCTCGGGATCTTGTCGGTAATGAGAACCACAAAACTCGCCCTCGGAACATCTCCACTTCCGATATGGAAATCGAGTCTTAAGACGCTCCAGTGCCTGTTGGTACTTGCTTCCTTCTCCCCCTGTAGCAGTATCATCTACGTGGGCTCCTAGCACGCCAGTCAGGCGACCGTTTTCTTTCATCCAGTACAAACAGTTGTCATACTTACTTCTCTCAAAACCAGCTGCAGTCACCTCTTGGTCAAACACCTTATACCAAGCAGAAGGAGCGTTGTTCAAACCGTAAACGTTTCCTAGGACTTCAATGAGGCATTCGGAGTCGATGCCTGGGATGCCACCTTGTGGCAAACGGGCAAACAACGGCTTGTAGCAGGATGGAATTGGATCAGCTTCCAAAAAGGCTCCTTTCACATCACCTAACTGCAAATCCCAGCCACAAGATGCCATCAATTGGAAAAGGAGAGTACGGCCTATCTGGGACAACGTTGGAGACTGGAGATCACCTCGATGGACCTTGGCCTGGAGGTCTGGGTCAAGATGACCTTGTAGACACCAACGAGCTTTTACTCGCCAATGATCCACTTTCTCTGGGTCTGGTGTTCCACCGTTTTCTATGATACTTTCCTCTGCTTTCTTGACGATGACATACCTACTTCCCATGATTCGATGACCTAACTTATCTTTTACTTTCTTGGCTTCGGCTGGGAACACCACTCTGACCGCTCCTTTGTCAATGAGCGTCTGCCATTCACTGACCTTTGCTTGGTCGACACGGGCTTGCAACAGAGGCTCGTTGTTGGATGCTGGAATCTCTTTCTGGGCCTTCTTGGCATAGTACTGTGAGACCAAGGCTTCTATGGAATGCTCATCTTGACTTGAGAAGGCTTGCCACAGTTCCTGAGACTCTTCAGCATTACAACTGCTGTGTTCTACATATGCCGCTCCGGATGGTGCGGCATGCGATGGACTACTGGTTCTTGGTGTTTTGGAGACTGGAGTGGTAGTCTCTGGTGCAGGTCGCTTTCGATCTGCTTCCATGTTTTCATCGGTCACTGCCTGCTCCAGCAGTGATGGCACCACCTCTTGCATGATTTCAACAAAATCCTCTTGTTTCAATGCACTAGGTCGGTGAAGGGTAAGAGGTCCACTCTTGGATGGAACTCTCACTCTACGCATGGGGCCATAACTATCACTGCTAGGAATGCTGGTGGGTTCACTTATCACACCTGGGGGCGCTATCTCAGCTGGCGATTTGTCCTCATGGACTGGCAGTGGTGTCTCGATTTCTGAGACAGGCGCAGTCGGTGGGGCTGCACTGTCAGCTCCTTGGGTTGCTGCACCGGAACTGGGTCGGCTGGCAGAGGAACTGGCTGCTGCTGGTGGATTCTCTCCTGTTCCTGCGCTGTCTGACTCGGCACGAACCACTTCTTCCTCTTGAGGAGGATAGGCTTGTGGCAACAAGTCTATGTACTGTGAACTTCTAAACGTGCCATGTTCAATCATATCCTTGATTCCTAGAAGTTCGGTCTGAGGAGTTTCCACCAGTGCCTTTTCCTCATTGGTTGCTAATCGGACCTGCTCAGGAGCGCATCGAATGATGTGATTTCTGTGGGCCACTATCACATTACGACCAACCAAACCAATGACTACACCACTACCATACCATCTACCTCCTTTGGACAGAGTACCCATGGACCATTTTTGATCACGCCAATAAGCAACCACATCACCAGATGCAAAAGGCTTATCCCTACGAGGACGTGCAAGCAGGGCTCTGCGGAGTGACTTGCTGTCTTGCAATTCCAACACGGCTTTCCGTGCGGCAGCACGGGTGGCAAACCGCTTAGCCAAAGCATCTTCTTGCAGGGATGCCGTGCAAGACACTATGTTCTGGGGCTCATTCATGAGGTCACCTGGGAGTTCAGGATTCTTACCAAAAACAAACTGACTTGGAGTGTAGCCATAGGTCTGAATCATCTGGTTCTTCACATGGCATTGAGTGACGCATTCTAACCAATCTTCCTTGTTGGTTGGTTGTCGTTCTTCCACTGTGCGGGCCAGAATGCGTTCAAACCAACCTCCATGGACCTCAGTCTTACCCAGCTGCCAGTGGGCACCTGCAGCAGTTACCAGAACTTGGGTTCCTTCTAACTCTACTGGCTCAACCATTGCTTTACCCAAGTTGGTACGGGCTGGATCCATGATTACTTCACGAGGAGGACCGGCCCAAGACACCCATCTCTCGAGATACAGCTTTCTCAGGACACTAGACGTCTCTCTTTCGAAGAAGGGAATGACTAGCTGGTACGAGGAAGCATAATCGATGATGTTCAGGGCAGGAATTTTCTGATTCACTTTCCAACCACTTAGGAACTTGACGTCCATTCCAACTCTATGATTGAAAGCTGTGATACGTTGAGCCTGGGCTGGATTCGCTGGAGTAGGCTGTTCTCTTGAACGGCAAAACTCGCATTCAAAGGATTTTGCCAATTCGATAGCTGCCTCTGACGCTTGACCGTGCCGCAGGATGCGCACAAGGTCTTGGTTGCTTGGGTGTCCCAAGTTTTTGTGCAACCGTCGAAGAACTGGGAGAAGTTTCTCTTTCCTAGTTTCTTCGGAAACAGCTAACACTTCCCAGGGAATCCCAATATCATCAACAAACATATCATCATCACAAACCAAGACTTCTTGTACGGATCGCAGGCTAGGTATGGTGTTGAGAACAGCTTTCACGAATTGCTTGGTGTACCGGCCAGCATGTTGGCTGATGGAGCCAATGCCGGGCTCACTTCCTGCGATGACAGCGTGCTGTCGATGGTCTGGATGTTGCTCTCCTGGGCACCAGCGATGCAGGGACAACATGTCATCATGACTGCACAGTAACCGGGTGCTCTTCCTAATCAGCCTCTTAGGTTTATCTTCCCTCGCCGGCAGGTGGAGATCAAAACAACACATGTGGGTGACGAAAGAAGTGAGCTCTGACTGCCACTTCTGCATGTCGGGATCATGCCACACTTCTGAATGTGACGGATGCTCGAACATGAACCTACCCCCTACTGCTAGCTGTTGACGGATGAGTGCTTTGGTGAAATTGAGAAACACCTTCAACTTATGTTTACGAGCTAACACTTCATGAATGGGCATGGTGAGTGAGTTGAGATGAAACCATCCACCTGCATCTGTGCACGGTGGACAGATGACCAGCAATTCTGGTGGGTGCTGACGAAGTTCCTCCAACACCCATTCCCGGTTGGCCTTGTTCATGAAGTCACAGCCATTGAGACGATCCAGTGAGAGTCCCTTCAGACCGTGCTTTTCCACCTCAGGCACAAAACGTGGCGGTGAAAACACTTCTACCACTGCATACTTCTTTCCTAGCGACGGATGCTTGAGTTGGGATCCTAATTGACGAATCTGTTTCTGAGTGAGGCCTCCTTGCTTCTTACTACTGGGAATGGTGGTGTGAACAAAACACTCTTGTGCGATTGGCGACCATTGTTTGGCACCAGGCATTGATGACTTGGTGGTTCCCACGGATGTTGCTGAAACATGTGCTGGTGGCTCATGCTGACATGCATGTGTCAAGTCATCGGATTCCCCCTTGGTATTGCTATCAACCTCATCTTTATCCCCCTTATCGGTGAGCACCATCACGTGGTTCCATGATGGATGCTGGCGCTGCACTACGAGTTACGATTGGCTCGGCAGCATGAACTTCAGGATCGGGGAAGTTCATGACATCTATGATGTACTGTCCTGCAGCATTGGCCTGCAAGTTCACCGTCTCCTTGCCCGAGAAGAGGGAGAGCTGGTCCTTCTGAAAGTCGATGGTTGCCCCCAAACGTTTCAAGGCAGGACGAGATAACAACAGCGGCGCATCACCAGAGACCACTGCTGCTTGAATGACTCCAAATCGTCCTTGGAGTCCCACGGGCATAGCAACCACCTGTGTGGACGTTTCACGTTCACCATTTCCAAACTTGAAAACGTTGACTTCATCATGGAAGGATGGATGGTATCTTCCATCCTTGCTCCACTTCTGTTGGAAGGCCTTCAGGGTTCGTCGTCCCACGATCGTCTTACCGCAGCCAGAGTCCAAGACGGCAAAGCCTGGACTGCTCACGAGAAGGACCTCAGATTCTGGATCTGGGGCTCGACGTTCATGTAGCTGCTGCACCAAGGTTGAGGGTGCAGACACCGCAGCCACGAACATGGGTTGAGGTGCTTCTCCTGCTTCAACATAGCTGGCTGCTGCTTCCTTTGCCATAGGTCTTGAGCTCGAGGAGTTTTGTCCGACTCCACCATCTCGCTTTTGTCTGCATTCGCGGGCCCAGTGGCCCACACGGCCGCAGCGATTGCACTTGGTGCGCTTCTTCATGTCCTCGATCTCAGTTCTGAAACTGACCTTGAGGTTTTTGGCCTGGTCAAAACGCCTGGCCTTTTGAAGTCTGCTGATCTCAGCACGCTTCTCTTTCCAAGCGCCAGCCAAAACCTCGGCTACTTCGTCTTCAGGATATTCGTCAGCTCCTGGGTCCAGAGCTGTGGCATCATAGTCGGTGAGGAAGGCCTCCACATCATCAAAGCCCCTCACCTCCGCATCTTCGATGTCGAGAGGGGAAGATGGCACTGCGTCATCTTCCACGAGCGCCACCATGCGCTTCTTGCTGTTGACGAAGTCCGGATAACAGCTTCGCATAGCCTTGGCCACCACTTCACGTTTGAATTGGCCAAGACATCTTCCTTTGATCACCGCCTGCTGCTCCTCTGAGAGTCCACTGTGACGAAGGATGACGAAGCCACGAGCCTCGTCAGGAAACTTCACGCCTCCTTTCCGCTCACAGCGGTCGAAGACCTCTGTGGCGCGACTGATCCAGACGCGTATCCCTTCGTTGTCCTTCGCTTTGAGGGCGAAGACCTCGCCCAACACTTCTGCCAACTCCTCAGTATCATCCTGAGCGGGGAACCGCTCGTCGAGAAGGCGAAGTAGAACGTCTTCACCACCCGCCTTGTTGTACGTCCACATGCTCCACTGTCTCCGGAGCTTTTCCCTGTAACAAGGTAAAGAGATACGATCCCCTCGCCTCTTTGGGCAACTTATCCAGAGTGGCAAATTTGGCCCGCAGCCAAAGCTTCCAGCGACGGTACTCCTTGTAGTCCTCTGTCTCACCAGAAAACACGCGCTGTCCTCCAGTGGATTCCGAGGATAGTGATCCATGTGATCCAGATGACATAACTGGAATGCTGTGTTCGTGTCCCTCCTGGGACTGAAACGGATGCCGGTTTGACCGGCTCCGCTACCAATGTTGGTAGGGAGCCCTTCTGTGAAGCCTCCTGGCTTCCTCCCACAAGCCTCCTGGCTTAGCACTTGCGGACACTTTTCACCTCCATCACGCCGAGTGAACTGAAAGGTTCCTTTGGGGATTGAACCAAAGGTCAACGCAGATACAACCTGTGAAGTGCCAGGATGGAATGCTGTGGCATCAACAGATGTATACAATGTTTTTTGGTTTCATTGACCAAATCTGAATGCCAAAAATGGCTCCGATTCTGTTGATGTGCGTTGGAAATCGTCAACTTGTGACCCCATTCGTGTTGCACCAGAAGCTTTTTGTTATGGCTGGTTTTGATGTCAGGCAGAATGAGATCAGCATGATTTCGGTTAGGTGAAGGGAGCTCAAGGGAACCCTTGAGCCAGTGGAGACACTGATTGGTTGAGCCTTGGGACCGACGGTAATTGGTTTTGCTTTGCCTAAATGTTTCTACTGTTGCAATGGTAGTTCTCAACTGTCATCAGGCAAGTTGGATTCCAAATTGGCCGGAACCAAAAACTTTGTAGTTTCTTCGGGTTGGTAAACCTTGAGAGCCTTAAGACACAAGTTTTTGCGTGCGTTTGTAGTTGACTCTTTTTGGATCTATTTGGTAAACCGAACTCTTGGTAAATTGCAGTGGTTGGGACGATCATGACATCTGGTGTGGGAGACTTCTTTGCTCCAAGTTGTCCCATCAACTCCGTTAGGAAGACTACGATTCCATCATCTGTCCGGAGGTCGGACAGATCCGCATCCGCAGCTCGATCAGACCGGAATCGCCGGAATTTGCGGACCGGAAGGGGTTCGGGAATCCACCACGTCCATTTTTTCAGGCAGATACCTGGTTGGTGGTTTCGAGATTGGGAATCAAGTTGATTTCTAATTTTCAAGTTACAAGCTTGATGGTTTCAAGATGATTTTTGATTTTCATCATGTTTGGGAATGATCAGCTATAATCGACCAGAAATGTTTGAATTATGACCACCAACTAACTCTGAATGTACTGTTGAATGAAGCAGAATTTACAGTGCTTATATTCAGGTGAGCAAAATCCAACGGTAAATATTGACTCATCGCAATCTTCGTCCAGCCGGACAGGTTGCATTTGTTCATTGGCTCGCGCGATCAGTGACACAACTATGCCCAGGCAAAGTGCCGTGACATAATTCTTCTGTGGCAGAGGAATTCACGAACATAAGATGAATTTGTTCATTGGCTATTAGATCGTGCCTTAGACAAAGACCCTCAGGAGCACGGCAAGAAACACAGCGCTGAAGAGGATACAGCCCTGAGGTATGGGTACCTACAGAAATTTGCTCCCTCCTAAAGTGGTGCCACATGCGCACAGGGCAGCGTAAACAAAAACCGCTTGCCCTGCGACAGTTTCCAGTAAGCAGTTTCTAGGCCATGCGGTTTCCACAACTGAGCCAATGAACATACACATGGCAGAAGGGTTGGTTTTCATGGTCAGATCCTTTTGGGCTTATTTCATGTAGTTGGTTTCAATATCTTGAAGCTTACGAGGCGTCTGTTTGATTCTACATGGGAATCCCTTCAGAAGATTAGAGAAGATTAGACATCCCAACAGCAACAAGGCCCCATTCTTCGGGAATGACACACCCAACATGGGATACTTCGGGGCTTCAGACTTCATCGATCCCTGCGTGGTGGTCCCGTCTCGGCTTCCGCCCAGGTTGTTTCGACGGAGAGACCGAAGTCCTGGATGGCGAGTGCCTGTACGGCTGTGGCACGGGCTCGGTCCTAGATCCCAACGGCGTGCCATTGCAACACCCGGCCTTTCCACATGACACCCGGATGAATGGCACCTGCAGCTCCTTGTCGCAGCCTGGTGCAGCCTGGGTTAGCTATGGTTACTGTAGTTGGTTTATTATAGGGCTTCTTAGAGAAGCAACCTGACTCAACCAGTACGACAGTATAAGCTATTTCTACATTGTTTACGATGATTCAATGATTCGTGCTTGTGTGATTGGTTTATGACGATTGTCATTTTGGCAATACCTAGAAGCCAAGGATACAAGTGGATGACACATGGTGACACAAGAGTTTCTTGGACACACTTGGAAGAAAAGGCACTTCTAACAGATGGACAATTGTTTATCAAGAATTGTCTCCTAACACTCGTCACCTACATGATCATGCATGTCTAATTAATCAGAACCTTATCTCACCCGTATCTTGAACACGCAATAAATACATATGGTTTGTGTATACTGTATATGTAAATGTGTACATGATACATCGTGATACATCTATCAAAGTGTTCAGTTGATTCCATTTGCATTATATGTATATGTGCATACACTCACTCATGTGCGTGTATGACATGCGTAGGATCACGATCGCAGGTTTCCTCATGAAGAATGATGCTTTTGGGGGGCTAAATTTATGCACCGTTTTGCTTGAAGTTGGCTGAGTTGAAATGGCTTTGAGTCACGGGGTTAGATTATTCGGCCCATTCCAGGATTTAAAAAAAAACATGTTTTTGCGCAGGTTGCTGCACGTGGCAAGGTCAAGATGGAATTGGGCAAGTGGAGGTCTATTGCTACAACACCGAAACTTGTCCCAAAGACCGACCCATCATCTGTTGCACCTCCACGGTTCTACCTCCGAATTCGCCGGGTTGGAATGTGCGAAACATTTGCCGGGTTTGTTTGGGGGGAAGCAGCTACCAGGCTCCGGTTGTAAGCACTCCTGGCAGTGATCTTTTGGATCCGGCCATATCCACATGGAGCAAGCTTAGCGTTTCCTTGACTGTCCTTAGTTGTACACACATCGTCACGCATATGTAGATTTCATGTATACTTAACTGGTCATTCAGTCGATCATTATGTGTTCCGGCAGAAAGAGCTATTTGTGGTTGACTCTTGGTTCCAGACACTTCGTGGCGCCCCATGATTTCATGAAGTTTGTTTCAAGTGTCAAATTGCAGGCCATCATAGGCCATCTTGATATTGTTGGGGCCAGTTCGCCTATATGAGCAACTGTTGTTATTCAGGAATGCAGTGGCAATCTTTTTGGTGGAACTAGATTTTTGGTGTAAAAACACATATTGAGCATGAAGAACGATGTTGGCACAGTTTGAGACTAGGTAGGTGGAGTCAACAGACGTGTCATGTGCAAGGGATGGTGGCCCTGGAGAATGTCATAGAACGAGATGAGGAACAAGTGTTCTTTTGTCCACATAGTTCATACGTTTGAAACATAAATATTTGCATACATGGATATGGTAGAATCTCTATCCACAAGTGTACCTTTATATCTACATGTACAGCATAAATCATACATGGCTATCGAACTGAACAAGTTTCTGATTGATTGTTTGGCTCTCGAAAGTCCTATGGAGTATCCGAATCCAGTTAGCATTGCTTTATACATGCTAAGAGTTTCGCCAGACTTGTTGACTGTTTTGTGCACTTGTTGCTTTTCGCTTTTGACCCACATTGTGTCATCAACCTTAAAAATTGAAACCAGCAGTAGAGGACTCTTGTGCAATCAATGTAGGATACCGCTAGGATACCCATGAAGCCATCTCCATTGTGCCTCAAAACGACCAAGTTCGGCTGTGGGGGGGGTATCCAGTTGATGAAACATCCAAAACTGGTTGGTGGTTTTATATAAACATTTTTAATTTTCCCTAGTAATCATTAACAAATGGTTGGTTGACTAATATTTTTCATGGGGGTGGTTCAACCACCAACCAGAAAATGCTGTCAAATGTCCAGCCCCAATCACTGTTTTGAGCCCGCCTTGGTTCATGACTTCACTTGTTATCCAACTCAGCTAACATAGTTGGTGGTTTCTTATAGTAGGGAACCCCTCAAAAATACTAGGTTTCTTACTATAGATACTCAATGTAAATGATTATTGAGGATTCCCTGTGACTTGAGAAACCACCAGTTGATTACTATTGGTTCGCCCTTACTACCATCTCCCGGATCCTCAGGTCGTCAGTTTGGTATCGGACAGTCAAGCTTGTGAAAGACATTGCCCACCACAGTTCACCCAGCACCTCGGCTCCAGGAGAGGTGACGTCGTTAGATTCTTTAGGTTTGTAATTAGTGTCAAGGTAGAAACTAGAAACCATAGATTTATTTCATTTGATTATTCGTGTTATAGATCGATGCAGATTGTTATGTATCATACGCCTTTGGAATCGAATCAGTGAATTTATCTATTTGCTTGTATGCATGTCTACCTATGGGCATTGGCACAATTCCTGAGAATAGTGTGCTTTGCCATTTTTTATTTGCCGATCCCGACCATGCACATCGAGGATTAAATGAGGCTCCAACTATTTCAAACACGGCATATGTTTGGGAACATTCTTCGGGGCTCGCTTGTTGTTGAACAGCTTCCAAAATTTTCGAGGATTGGATGTGTGTTGTAGATGTATGCGTAAAATGTATACGGTTTTGTTGCAGACACTAGAGTCACTAGAGCAAATTGAACAAATGAATTACATTTAGTACGGTTGCACGTGGACACGTGACTGCATGGAAATGCATGTACCAGTAACTTGTCAATTATTCTGGGTTTCTAACAGGTCAGTTCTGCTTGGCTTTCTTATAGGTTTGCCTGTTGAACCCAATGCTCCGAGTTGACACATTCGCGTTGCAAGATGCCCCCACCAACGGTTGCGTACGGATCCTCTCAACACATGAGTTACTGGAAAGGTCACCTCCTGGTGGATCCAATGGTCAGCACAGCCATCCCTGAGCTCATGCTGTGCTCAACTTAGCCACTACCCCATTGATAACCGCTGCTCAATGTTGAGATTCCAATCTATACAGGGTGATGGTTGAAATGGCCAATGACAGCAACAAAGTGAAGTATGATGCGGATAGAAAGTAATATATTGTTATAAGACCTGATTTGCAGTACAAAGTGTGGAGCAATCTCCATGACCTTTGAATCTGACTTTTAGCTAGGAAAGATAAGCCTTGCGGCGGTGATAAACTCTCCAATGTACATCAATGCTGTTCATATTTTTATGGCCCATTGGTGTTAACAAAATATGTACATTCTGACTGTACACAAGCTATACCCTTTGGTAAACTAACATAGCAATGGAAAATCCACCAATTATCAATGTTTTCCCAGGGTTTCTCTATAAAACATGGTGATTTTCTATTGCTATGTGAGTTTACCAGAGGGCAAAAGATATATTTTGTTACAGTAAAGCCCCATGTGTTTGGCCCATCCTGCGGACCCGGATCGGAGGTGCCATGTAGAGGATCCCTGGGCCGTGGCGGGGTGCACCCCTTGAGCCCGGCGAGCGAGCCGGTTGCAGCCATGGAACCTGTGATCTACTTGGTGTATCTATAGGTTTATCTATGTACAAGTTCATCTAGATATTTGCCTATCATGTGATCTATATATGTGTATCGACTTGTCTATCATTTTGGACGAATCGGTATATCCATCTAGCTGTCAATCTAAGTAACAAATCTATTTACCTCTCTATTCATGAATCCACCTCCAGTAGTCAGTCAAGCCGCTTGGTCGATCAGAGTTTCTCTCCCGAGGTCGGCAGATGGCTCCAACATCTCCACTCCTTACATTGAACATTTGCAGACTGCCTCCGTTGCCTGTCCCAATGACCTCGCTGGAACGTTAGGCCTCCGGTGTAAGGACAGGGCAACCCAGAGTTGCAATGGAGGGATGACCTGGCCTCGGGAGCCAAAAGAAAGAGAGGATGACAAAGGCACCATAAACACTGAAAGGACTGAAAGGCTATGGCTACCTTTTACTACCAGAATGCTTTATGCATTTTACACACATCATTTGGATGACTTTTGGCAGATCGGCGTGTCCCGGCCCCAAGATGAAGATTTCAACAGCAACTGATTCTCCTTGTGTTTTCAAGACCTGGACTTTGGGGAAGCGCTGGGCTGGGCTTCCCATATCCGGCAACGGGTTTCCCAAGCAGAAAACGCGCCGGACAGCACGCAGGAAGGGCGAATCGCTTCCAAGGATCCACTGTTCGGTTCGTAGCAACCCACCGGTATGCACTCCAATGCACACATCGTCAGGACTATCAAACGACCGTTTTTGATGGCATTTGCGGAGATATGAACTGTTTCTCGGCAGCTTGGGGAAGAGTTTTTCTGTCCAACGCAGGTGGTTCTGGGCAAAGTTCTATGTTGTGTGCTACCCTCCTTAAAATTGAGTGACGCCCTCTCAGCCACATTTATTGTACTTCATGCTTTACATGGTGGTTGCTTTTGATCCAGAATCTAAACAGGCTTCTGGAGTGGAAATCTGCAGTTTCAACACTCCATCAGAAAGTACTTATTTATAGCAATGAATGAGGGACTTTTGGTCAGTAGCAACCGCCATTGCACTACCACCAGCCATAGCTATAGCCACAAAATTTGTTTCAAACCAACATGAGGTGCGATGCTAGTGCAGCCAAAGCCATGACGTCCTATGATGGAAGATGTGCCAAAGTGCTGAGTCTTTCTCCATCGTATGCATCCTGTGGGAAATGAAAATACCCCCATGGCGACAGGTGTGTGTGGCATTAATTTGGTTTTTGGTTGGCGCTGGTGCCTGATTTTCAGACCATACAAAGGGTTATTGAACCTTGGAACAAACCAATCGATCAGCTCAAGAGCAAGGGACCAATGGACCAATTCCATGAATCTCTTTGTAGGCGACAAAACATCAAAAGACACGGCGAGCAAGCGAACAATGACACAATTTGCCATCCGATCGGGCCTTTCTGTAGTCACGAGAACATCATTTGTTGACGCAAACAGCACATGCACAGTCAGTCCAAGAGTCAATTCACCAAGTCATCCACCGCCACCAGGTCTAGTTCTGCAACCTGAAGGTAATCGTAATTAATATCTCCTTTTGATTGATCATGTATATTGCTCATTTGCTCTTTGAGCATAGTTGGAAAGGAGAGGATGTTATTGGCAAGTGAATACATTTATATATATATATATACACAGAATAATATGTTACATATTGACTGATGTCACATATGTATATAAGTAAACATGATAGATGATAGAAATAAAATTATATGTGTGTGTAGAGATGTATATTGTATTCAGCATATGCCAGGTAACGGGTTGTAGTTTGCTGCTACATAATGACATGGTTTCAGGCGTAATGAGTAACGCGCGCCATGTCATGGTATTTGCATTAATACATACACTGTATATGTATAATATGTATATGTATATGTTTACTTATATGTAATATATGTAAATGTATATGTTTACATATATGTATATGTACATGTATATGTATATATGATATGTATGATTAATTATATTGGTTTATTTACTTTCACATATGTAAAAGACTCAAAGTCATACATGGGTACATATATCATATAATTTATATAACAATACACATTTACACGTAAATGAATATATGCATGCACACATCGAAAGATACATGTAGATAGACAAGTAGATACATCCATACAAATCTATGATATGCAGTAGGTATATACAGTATATTCCATACACAACGGTTCTTTACGCAACGGCGCCTCCAGGCCGTGCCGGGCAAGTGTTTTCCAATGGAGCCATGCTGCCGCACCCGGCCATCAACGACCAGCGGCGAGCTGGACCTGGCAGTTGTGGCGATGGATATCTTGGGGAACCTGTCTTTGAATGCAGCCTGGCAAAAAAATGCTTGAGCTGTTGGATGTTGGATCTTGGATGTTGGATCTTGGATGTTGGATTTCGTTAGATCTTGTTGGATGTTGTTGGGTTTTTGTTGCTGAGGGTTGTTTGGTCATGGTTGGGGCTGTTTAGTGGAGGTTTCGTTGGAATATTTGAATCTTGTACTGAAATGTCATTGAAGAGGGATGTATATCCAAATCACAGGGTTACTGTTGTCGAAGTGGGAAATTGCTTTTCTGTCCGGGGACCCTAAGAAGAGTAAACCAAAGCCAAAATTGCAAAAAGCAACAGATTAAATCCATTGCGAAAAAAATATGACATACGACCAAAGCTTGCTGGATCAAGGCTTCTTCTACTATTTAACAACCCCTTCATTTAGAATTACTGTATCTCGCTTTTTTTTGTTGTTGCAAAATCCTTTGTCAAAAGCTGCAGGCAACACACTGTAGTCAAAGCTGGCTGGATCAAGGTTTCTCTTAAACGCAAAGACCCTTTTGAAAAAGCTAGTTGATGCAGAGGAGTGAGATAATTCCAATGTAATGAAGCTAGTTGAGAATTCCGCCCAGGCGATGATTTGTTTCATATGGAGTTGAACTCTCAATTTGGATCCTATACTTTTTGATTTGCTATTCCATTTGGCCGAACGAATGACTGAAACTTCAGGAAATTGAATTAAATGCGAAGGAATTGTTTGCATTCCACACCTATTTGTGTGGATGGGGGAGGTTTTGATGAAAAGGGGAAGGTGCTATTCAGGAATGTTCAGCAATACTATGTAACAAGCCTTATAAAGAGTTTGAACTGCAACCAGGTTGTGCAATGCACGAGGATTGCAAACGAATCCTCACGTTTGACGATCTACGGCACACTACACCGGCCTTGCCCACACTAACGTTCACTGCACTTCGCATCGCCACACTTCATTATATACACTCCACGAGACGGTACGATAGGACACTACCCTACAAGCACTATGCTGCTTTGTTATGCAGGAGATTATGGTATTGACTCATTGACAGTAATGACATGATGTGTTTTGCCGCTGTACATTAAAGTGTGTCACTCAGTTAGAGGTAGATTGTAATTGAGAAAGGAATCATGCAGTATACACGATAGTGTATACTTGTATACGGACATCAAAACGACTGGACTGCATCTTGTTTGATCAGAGGAACGCTGTCACAATCTGTCACATGGTATTCTCCATGTTGGTGATGCATTGTACTTTGGCCAGAGTACAATACAAAGCTTTACACTGCATTCCATCAGCATTACAGTACATGGAATGAGTTGTTTGATTCAAGTCTTTGATTCTTCGCAGACATGATGTCATTGATATTCTTGCATTCAGCGGCAGCTGAGGCAAAAATGGTATCGACTCTTGTCCGCGCTAAACCTGCATGATTTGTGAACACAATTAAATGGCTGGCAGCAAGTGACAACAATTTGAGGTTTGAAATTCTTGTACCTTCATGATCTTTCATTGACCACCCGCAGGTCACACGTTCGGGACTCCCCCATGCGCACTTGATGAATCGGCTTATCACTTACGTGAATTGGTGGCTGTGCCATGTCAACATTTCGATCTGTCCATTTCCTCCTCAGATTCAGCTGACCCGGCCATATCCGGCCATTATAATATCCAGAGATTGTTCCGTCATCTGGCTTTCCATTGCGCTGGGGCTGGGAATGTGCCCAACAAAATGGTATGTACATGGGGCAATGAATGACATGATATAGCTTCATGTGGAGGGAAGGGGCATAAGACACTTGTTGGAAACGTTGTTGTTGAAAAGCAACGATGCAAACATTTTTCTCTGCAAAATCGGCAAACTTGGTTAGACTTGGTTAAGCTTGCTTACACATTGTCAAATTGGTCACACTTTGTTAAACTTGGTTGAAGTTGGTTAAACATGGTCAAGCTTGGTCACACTTGGTCAAAATAGGTTAAAGGTGGTCAAACTCAGTCAAAGTTGGACACACTTGCTTGAACTTGGTTAAACTTTGTTTTAATTGGTTAATTAAACTTGGTCAAGCTCCCTGACATTGTGAAACTTGATTAACATTTGTTAAACTTGGTTACGCTCGGCTAAACTCGTCCAAATTTGCTGAAACGTGGAAATTGTTGGTATGCTTCGACATCTTGCAAGGGTCAGAATTTGAGGAAAACAACAATTTTGTTCATCTTTAATTAATTCGGTTTTCCCAAATGTACCAAGTGTTTGCAGCTGCCAAGGTATTGTGCCAAAAAGTAAGTAAACAAGCAAGAAGGTTAAATTACATGTATACTTAAAACATGATAATATTGTCCACCACCTAGCTGTTGTTATTTCGTTCTACAAAGGGTCATTGTACTTGGATGTACCTGGTAGGGATTATCCTTTCATCGCCCATTGGACGCGGTTTTGGGAATGACAAAATAGTATTCACACCATTGCTGAAGCAAGCAGTGCGACTCAGCAATTGATATTGCAAGAGCCTTTCAGTTGCAATCTGATTAAACTGCAAGCGGGAGGCACCACCTCTCAGAGCCATTGAATCCCCGAGTCACATGCGCAGATATTGAACATGTCAACATAAATGATCAATCAACAGAAATGTCACATTCTAAATTCTCAGCATCAATCACAGTGAACATTTAGACAGCTCTTCTAAAATTGATCTTTCGGTCCTTGAAGCGGTCCATGCCATCAGCCACTGCCAGCTGCACCACAAATCGGCCGCTCCAGACATCCGTCCTGACGGTGAATCTGATTCGACAGCCGCGAATTCCGGGCGTAGACAATGTCCCTTTGGTCGCAGTTATGACTCATAACCCTGTCCCATTGGCCTATTGTGACTGTGAATGGTGATCAGATCATCATCGTGAATAACTCTTTCGGATCATCATTTTAATGGATCAAAGACAGTTTAAAATGATGGATCATGATGATCAATAAACAGTTTTTGATCATTTTGCAGTTTAAGTCATTTTTATGGATCATTCCGGGTGGCTGATTTACTGTTTTGTTTCCGATGATGTTCTTGGTGGAGAAGCAAAGATCATTTCTGGTGCAGGACTGTAGACGAATCCTAATCCTAACATGTGGTTTTGCAAGAATATGTATTTCCTATGATGCGCCGTGTGGTACCAAGCTACCAGATAATATCCAGAACTGGACAAAAGATGTATTTCTAGGAAACATACCCAGCTTGCTCAAATCTGAATTTTGACTTCTTATTCCCTATCTACCCATGATCGTCAAGTTTCGCTGAACTTGCTTGCGACCAACTTCACCTCGCCCTCACCAGGTAAGTGAAGTTGGCTCACAGTACAACTTTACCGAGGAGCGTGGTGACAGTGCCGAAGTCCGTAATTGATCAGATTGCTAAAGAGACCCGAATTGTACTGGCCATTGGGACCACATTCTTCATGAGAAGACAAGTATGATTGCTGGATGGAGTAACGCTTATTTTGTTCATGGTGGTGCACAGCTTCGCATCGATGAGCTACAGGGGTGTTTTGCTTGCTGGAGAGGGTGATTGACTCAAGAAGACAGATAGTCAAGCACCTGGCAGGGTGATAATCTCTGAGGGTTTTTTGGACAACTTCGGCGGGAAAAGTTGAGACCAGGTTGATGCAGCTATTGCAAGACCCCTCGGAAAATGATATCATTTGATATCATTTGCGCTAACCTGACTAAGCATAGTTAAGCTATCTATTCTACTTATGACCATTTGCTCGTGGGCTATGACCAACCACGGCCGGTCGCTTCTTTGAGTGCCACGAGACCTCAATGGCTTTGAGCTGCGTCGGAGTCACGCCGTCCACCCCGCACCAGGAGGACCGTTTCATCCTGTGTGGATGTTGTTTGCCACCTCCGCCACTGCCTGAAATCGCACCCCTGGAGGGCTTAGATGCCTGGGTGCCTCGGCTACACAGAGATTCGTGATGTGTCCGATAGATTATGGAAGACCCTAAAAATGATAGATTGATAGGTTGATTTCATCATGTTTTGATGTTTTGTTCCTATTTTGGGAACTTTGGGGTGTAGCAGTGTAGCCTGTACCTTTCAGCAAAGGCCAGGTGGAAGCATTCTTCAGGAACCCAGGGACACTGACTGTCAACCAACAGCTGCCAAGCAAGGGCTTCCAACCAACTGTCCGCTGATCCAACGACTGAGGTGGTTATCTATTGGGCTGCAGCCGTAGGAGGCCAGGAACACCGGGAGATGTTTTTATTGAATTCCTTTTTTTGTTTCTGGAGGTTTCTTTGCCATGTAGGTTGTGAGTCTTATTCTTTTCGTTGTTGCTCTCTGAATCTCATTGATTGGGTGCTCTCAGCTTTGGAAGTACAGAAAACTGTCGCGAAGCTTCACATTACAACTAAAAAATGGCTGTATCCAGAGGAACAGGTCATTCCAAAACAAGCTTCTTGGCAAAACCACAAATGATGCTACCCCAACCATCCCCAAATGATCGAATTAACAATGGGGGAACCAACCATCTATGGAGATACATCATTCGTGGACACAAGCCCATAGGCTTGGGCTTGTCTCCCGTGGTCTAGGCACCGGCTTGTTGATTGCCTTTGCTGCTGGCTACTGGATCCATCGAAAACACAAGAAGATGAGCAAGGCGCCAGCAATACTCTCAGAGACACTGATCCCGGATCGTCGCTCGTGGTACACCGGCACTGGTCAGCGGTTCATGATGTGTTTAAGGCAGCTTAAGATTTGAGTGATGTGTTGAGGAAGTGTTTATGGTTTGTGGTTCAGAAAATTGAGAATCCGTGTTGATGGTGGTTAGCACATCCATGTTGATATTCTTAACTTCCTGAAAAGCCACGCGCGTTGATTTGAAGCCAAGCCTGAGATGATGATTCGTCCTGCTTATAGGCTTGAAGTGAAGCGATGGATGCGATGTTATTTCCCAACTCTTTCCCTGCTGAATGAAGTTCACGTTTGAAAAGCTGATGCCGTTTCCGTTTTTTTTGTTGACGTAAATAGCTAAAAACTTCAAAACTGATGGTTCTCAGGCTGTGATTGGCATTTTCCTAGGAACGAGACTGGGGATATTGCGAACCAACGAAGAGACAAGACAAATCGAGCGGGTGCAGCGGCGTTGACGTCACATGATCCATCATCCCACACTTGTAACTTGTGGTTTCCCTTTGAACAATTCGCACTTGGGGGTTTCTCAAAATAGGAATCCCCCAAAATGGATGGTTTATTACTTGATTGAAAAAGATATGTGCTTGATGTTGTTTGATATAAAGGATGATTTGCGGGGTCCCGTACTATTTTCAGAAGCTCCCAGAATTGGGGATGAGATGGTTTGGAGTGGCACCATTTCTGAAGACTCCCAGAACACTGAGTCAGGAACAAATAGCAGCGTGGGTGGGTTCCAGTGTGTTCATGGGCACGCAACACTGGAGCTGGTAAAATGATACAGATACAGATTGCCAATCAATCAATCCATCCATCCATCCGTCCATCCATCCATCCATCCATCCATCCGTCCATCAATCCATCCATCAATCCATCCATCCGTCCATCAATCCATCCATCAATCAATCCATCCATCCATTCATCCATCAATCAATCAATCACTCAATCAGAATGAACTCTTTTAACCATAGATCAGCATAGATTCGAAAGATTGCGTAATTTCATTCTATACCTTGCCAACCACTATCAGCTGGGAGCACAGAAGTCGCATTGCCGCAGGTTGCACCAGAAGTGCCCAAGGTGAAGAGCGATGAAATGGTGATTCCTGAGGCGCTGCCGGCCCGGTGGTCACCCAAATCATTTCCAAATATATATCCTGTTGATCAATGGTGATGATCAATGGGTGATTTAGATGATCAATGGGTGTACCCACCGCCATATCCTGTTTTATATGATCAATGGGTGATTTTAGGGGTCCCCCATGTTGAGAAACAGCCAAGTTGTGTGATGGATATGATAGAATGACAGTGTCAGGCAGGACTCGATACGAAAGTAAGATTAATGTAAGTACAAGTAGGCGATTTTGAGGGATTCAGCAATGTATAGAAGCATGCTACAATAGAAACATGATTGATCAGATACAATTTGTACATATTTGTATCATAACCCATTATAGCCGATTATATAGTAGGATAATATTGTCATTCAACGGTGTTTCTGCATTAGTGACACTGCAGACTGCAATCAGTGTAATGACCTACGGTCCATGGCTGTGATATCTATTCATCCGACTTTTAAGCTAGAGATGTCAGTGCTCATCGAAGAAACTAATAAGTTGGAAGGCCCCTGTTGACCCTTCCATTTCGGAAAACTTTATGATGGTCACTTAATTCTTGACGGCGAATTCATGGTCGACAAATGTTGACAATGGTTGATGACGATTGAAGATGCTTGATCGTCGTAAGAGTCCACACTTTACGTTCCCTCCCTACTGATTGTTGTAAGTTGTAGTTGGACACCACACTTCAGCTACAGTATTGCGTGAAGCTGCAAGCAAAGGCAGGAAAAAAGGTTGCCTGGGCATGAGGGAGAGTTAAGTTTGATGAATACGTTTGAACTTGTTTGGAATGAAGGGCAGTGCTTTGGCTTGCACACTTCCTTCATGTGTGCAACGGTCGAAACACAGGTTTCACGTACTGGCATGCAGTAAATGTTCACAGTTGTCTATGGTATAATATGTAGCCTTGTGCAATACAAACACATTGGCCTCAACAACATTTCAAACTTTGTGAGGGAACTTAGGAGAAGCCATCACACATCACACGTCACGCATTCTCAGCCACTTGTCAGGACCAATTGGCGTTGCCTGATGCGAGTGTGACCTGGCCGGGTCGCCATCATGTTTGCAGTGGGCAGATGCAGGCAGTGATTGGACGCATTCAATATAGTTTGCTGAACAATGCTGAACACCTTTGAGGTGTCAAAAATGCCAGACCTCTGTAGCTTGTTATCCCACATCCAAGTCTATGTGGAATCTATCCAGGATATCCAGGCAAATCCTTGGATCATTGGTTTCCCTTGCCAAAAGAGGTGACTCGTCGGGGACCTAACAGTGGTGTCTCTGGAAAAATGCAGGACTCACATCAAACAAGGAAGCTTTAAAGGAGCGGAATCCGGTCTTCCATTTTGGGCTTTTTCAAAGTATGTTGAGATTCTTGATTCATCTTTCACTTGGCAAAAACGGTAGCACTTTCCGAATCTGAAAGATGCGAAACAAGGAGCAAAGACCTGATGATTTGTGAGGTGTTTGGGGTTCATCTATTGACGAACAGGGGTTCCTGAACTGCAGGATCTCTGGAATGACCTAGCTTCGGAACAACACCACCGGTGGCCCACGACAGCTTAGGACTATGGAAACAGCCATTATCAGCTGGCCATCAAGGACTCAAGTGGCCCTGCCCGGTCAGGGCGTTGGGAAATGCTTGAGGCGAAGCTGCAATACCGAAGTCTCACAGCCACGGCCTTGCTTGGATTGTTCTTCTTGTTGTTGTGGTTGTTATGCTTGTTATGGTTGCTGCTATTTATGTTGTCGATGCTGCTTTGGTTGTTCGTTCTTATTGATGATGATGATGATGATGATGATGATGATGATGATGATGATGATGATGATGATGATGACGATGATGATGATGATGATGATGATGATGATGATGACGATGATGATGATGATGATGATCCATTTCATTCTGGTGGTCGCTTTCAAAAACTTACGTAGCTGTATAATTACTATTATCATTGCTGTCACTTACTGTGTCATTGTTGTTCCTGCTGCTATCGCTTATTGTGTTGTTGTTGCTGCTGCTTTTAAGGCTGTTTCTTGTTGTTTTGCTATGTGGCCGTATTGGTTGACTTTCTCTAGCTTCCCGAGTTGCCGCGGGACGAAGCATCAAGAGACATCGAGAATCATGTGGGTTTACAATAGAAAGTGTTGAAAACAACATGAAAAACATTGTAAACCCACATGATGTTAATAAAAACATCGTGTGTCAATAATTGAAAAAACGATCCCAGAACAAACATCGCGGCACACAAAAACCGGCACAAGTACTGACAGCGCAAATAAGGGTTCCCAGACAACCACCAACGAGCGCATCACCGTGAATGATGTTCCTTATCGTTCCACCAATAACCAGCCATGACTACCAGGATACCATCAATCAAGACGATAAGATCGTAGGATTTGCCAACAACCAGCAATAACTAGCAGGATATCATCAATCAAGACGATAAGATCGTAGGATTTGGTTACAGGACTGTCTCCAAGAAACAGGGTTATTTCCTACCATTTATGCTGTTTTCCTGGCATTTTTCTCATAAACCACCTGGTAGTTTCATATGTTTTTCGCGATGGTTTCCTGGCTTTTATTTCCTGGATTTTCCGGGTAGCATCATTTATGGTTTCCTGGTATAACCACTCACACAGCCATTAACCACTAACCAGCACTCACCAGCCAGTATAACCACTACATCCTATTATCACCACCATATCCTGGTATAACCACTACTATTGTTGGTTGTTATCCCCTATTATTAACCACTAACCAGCTAGTCATTGACGATGGTCATTTATGGTTTCCTGGTATAACCACTGACCAGATGAGATTTTCACCCAGCAGGAACCTCACCCTCCACCACCGTAGGAACCACCTGCGGCCTCGTCGAGCCTTCGTGATGCTCGCGGCAGCGATGGGCGACGCTCCACCACCCAATCGCTTCTGGGCGAAGCCCTGATGTAGTTCTTAGATGTTCTTAGTGATTTGGTTGGTTAGCAACTACAAAATATAATAATGACTGAAAACTACAAAAATGAATAAGAATGATGGTTTGGTTTGGTTCATTCTTT
This sequence comes from Symbiodinium kawagutii, assembly GCA_009767595.1. NCBI lineage: Eukaryota > Dinophyceae > Suessiales > Symbiodiniaceae > Symbiodinium > Symbiodinium kawagutii. The sequence continues at coordinate 452,649 of VSDK01015404.1, forward strand.
ATTTGGTTTGTTAGCAACCACTATTAAAAATGAATAAAAATGATGGTTAGCAACTACTAGCAACTACTAGCAACCCTATTTGGTTGGTGGTGTGATTATGTTTCATTGACATTGTTTATTTATTTTCCCGCGAGCGATTATATATAAAAATTGGTTGGTGGACTAATATGTTTGAAAGGGGTTGCAACCACCAGCCAGTCATTCATGGTCAAGCCCCTAGTAACTACCCTTGTTTAAGCCGAGGTATTACCAAGGCTTCAATGGTTAGACAAGAAACCCGTAGAAATTCTTACGAATACACTGCATATCAAGAAAGCACCCGCAACCTTGATGTAAAGTGGATTGGTTTTACACGGTTATGCTGTTTCCCTTAGCTGATCGATTCATTGCTGGTTGAGCATTTAGCAACCCTCATTGCTCCAACTATCAAGTGACTCGGTCCAGATTGTCCTCCAGCGAAGCGAAGACATGCAACACAATCAACGATGATCAACGGCGACCGACGGCTACCAACAGAAATCCATGAAGGCATTGCCCGAAGAATCGATAGTGCACTTGGATTGTCCATCGTGGCATCAATCGTGGTAAAGAACGTTTGGATGCTGTAGTCCTGAAGCTATTGCCATCCATTCTTTGCGATGCTCATTGTATCTGAAGGAATGTGATCAACGGACATGTCAAAACAAAGCAAGCCCCCTGGCCATGCCTGGAATCAGATTCAAGAAATATCTCACTGCCCTTTGATGCCCGCTTTGATTTATCTCCGGCAGAGCTTTCTGATCAGATCCATAAAGACCCATTGGAAAGAAGGAGTTGCCCATCATATGTATGATAGAAATATAGCACAACAAAGTTTCGTTTGTATTGACTACATATACATATGCACATACATATATGTTTGATTTATAAACATGTATATAACATACATATGCATACGTATATATACATAAACATGTTTACAGTATATCAACATATGCGTGTCTTGCGTTGGTTTGTTGCCGTGGTTGTCTCCAAGGCTGGCGTCCACGGTGCGAAGCCAGCCCATGGCTCCGGCGGTTCCAGCGGCGAAGGCTGCCATGCCGCAGATGCTGAAGCCCCGACGGGAAGGGACCAACAAGGACCAAGGGAGGCTGCAGGTGGCAGCCACGCTGCTGTGCCGAGTGTGCCATTCTGGCCGCTTTGGGGCCCGGATAGGATTACGTATCCATATTTTTTTTGTATGTGTGCCTTTATAATCTATTTATTTATGTGTTTATGTGCTTACTTATTTGTTAATGTGCTTGTTTACTTGTTTATCATGTGTTTATGTATTTGCTTATGGGTTTATGTATTTGTGTAATCATTTATTTATTTATGTATTTATGTACCTGTTTATTCATTTATCTATTGATGTATTGATTGATGTATCTTTTATTTGGTTTATATTTATGTATCATATCATATATCGGTATGGGTTCACAACCAGCCAATATGTCCAGTAGGTGTTGTGCTCAATTGATGGTTGATATGGGACATGACCAACCATCCAAAAAACAGTAGGTGAACAGACTAAGCTGGTCATTTGGGGGATGGTCACCATAGGTACAGGGTATTCACCCCCAGCAATATCATAGTCATAAAAAGATGCGATATTTCATGTCTATGTGACACATGTGATATAGAATATAAACGTTTTCCGGATTGGCGAGTCACAAGCAACATTGATTTCAGGCTGGTTTTGTCAGTTCTGCGGATGTAGAGAGGTACTTTTTAAGAAGGTGGGCCAACTATGCGTTCTGAAGAGCTTTACTGAAGGGTGCAGATATTGTCAGCAGGGGATAAGCATGTGGCTGCGTCGCATTGTAAATGGCCAGTACGGAGAAGTGCTACCAGCTAGTATTTGCAGGCAGGTTTGCTCTCTTAAAGAAAGATTGGCACCTTATGTAATGAATAGGGCAAGACTTATCAGCTCCTTCAATCACAAGTTGAGGGTTTGTATCTTGAGAAAAGTTCCAAAGATCCATGTCCAGCCATTGGTGGCCGATAGGCTTCATATAAAACCTCACAAATTAGTGGACTTTACCTCTATTAACAATACAGGGTGAGACCTTCGGACACCCCCAATATCGCGGCATATCCCCTCAGCACAGCTATCATCAGGAGTGGCAGTATTGGTGAGATGTGCATGGCCTGTGTGGTTGTGACGTGAGTTTCACCCCGACCATTTCCCGACAGCGCACAGAACAGTGACAGTTGCTCATGGCACAGTGCGTCAGCTCCTCAAAGGATGCGTCGTGGTGTCGATGTTGCGCTCGAAGTGCGAGGATGGGACAGATTCGCCCATTGATTTTTTACAAATTCATCTGCAAAATTAGATAATCTACATACGCTATCTACATGCCACTGTGATGATATTCGTGTTTGTGAATGAGAAAGCCCTCTGGGGAAAATGATTTCTCTTGAACTGAAGTTGCTTTACTTTAGAGGGATCATTTTTGTTTGTTGTACCATCATTAGACATCATTAGACTATATTTCAGACTATATACTCCAGTTCAGGCGCCGCAAACCATCCAATCGCCGACTGGCCGCCAGTCGCACACAACCAAGACAACCAGTGCCAACGATGAGAAAAAGGGGCGATCTTTTGCTGCTGTCTTGATCAAGAGAGCTAGATGTGACGTAAAACAAGAAAGCCGGTTGGCAGGTGTAGGTGCGTTTCTCCATGAATGCTGTACCGTTGAGATGTTTAGGACCCCCGCGGCGCCGTGGGCATGCCCTTGTGGTTCATTGTGGTCAAAGGCACATGACGGTACATGGTAGAAAGCTATGCAGTACCCACCGTACTACTATACCTCGTGCACAGCACCAGGCTGACTACGTTGAAGAGACAATGCCACTGCCAGAGTTCTGGTTGTCCAAAATGAACGAATTACTTTACACTCGTGGCGGTTTCCGTATTGACTAAAGATCATCATTTGTTTCGGGTTACCCATGACCTCACTTATGTCATTTGCTATGCGACATGACTGGCTCATGCTATATCGTGGTTTGTTCAAACCTGATATAAACTGTTTGCATCCTTATTGCAATACTTCATTTGGGAACTGTACGGCTGCATTGGGCCTCATATTGATCAGAACATTGTTTCCTGTATCAAATTGACTATATAAACCCAGCTCAAGACATTTTGCATAGTGATAGCATCTAGGGTAACTCTTTGCATAATCCTTTTTGTTTTTTTTTCGGTCTTCCTCGGTTTTGAATATGTTTGTCTATACTCTGCCAATATCAGTTTTTGATGATATGGATGTCAAGCCACTTGTGTCCAATCTCCAATCATACGCACCGACTTCTCTGCTGAGCTGGTTGATAAATCCTTGACAACTGAAACCTTTGCCACCAACATCGTGGAGGAACAACGAAGATGGTCCGTGACCCATGCGTCCCGGGACATGTTTGAAGTGGAAGGACCAGCTGTGTTTGGCTGGTGTCTGTGGCAGGCTTGTTCTGGCTCTGAAATAGGAGCCTGGAACTTGCTGCCAAACAGATAAGTCTGTCATAGTTGTGTTACAAACTGTAGGAACATGTTGTGCTTCGAGACAAATACATCACCAGTGGTTGAATTATTGTGTTGCAGTGCTGTTGGATAGTCGAAGGATTTGAGTTTGAGAGTTGCATTCGTGGCACGGGCGTGCCGCCTTCGTCGGTCGATGTCGTACCGATGGCTTTTGCAGCTCTCTTCCCGCCAGACAGCGCCAGGGTGCGGAGGGAGACAGTTGCACCTGTGGTGGTCACTTTCTTGGCTGAACCTTTGTGACCCCAGTTGGCTATGGGTCAATATTATCAACCAAATAATGGGGAACAATCACCAACAAAATTAGGGAAAACAATTGTTCATGATAGGGGAACATGGGTACAGGGTTTTGACTCAGAGACATATGATTTCTGAATGGAAATCATTTGAAGGCCAATGACCACTATTGGTTGTTTCGAACTGACTGTACGTATTGGTCCGTATTGGTCTTTTCAAGTATATATATATGATATATTATGTATAGGTGGGATTTTATTCACTGAATTATCATGTGCGTCCTCCAGACTCATTAGGATGGTAACATCACAGGCTATTCAAACGCACGACGTATCCCCACCAAACAGACTAAACTGATTGAGCTTCTATCCCTTGGCTAATGTATCCGAATGTTCTATACAGCTTGTGATTCGCCTGTCCTCCTCGAACACCAGGAGAACCAATCGGTTTTTGGAAAGATGTTCACATGTTTTTTGAGCAATACCTGGGATGGCTTGTAGACAAGATCCTGTGATCGGTTGAATATGCATTCTCACCACTCTTTTAGAACTGGCTTAGCCACTATGGGCAGCTCCTAAGTATAATTGTGTTCTTTGCATGCCAGATTGATGTCCAAACTGTTGAGCTCACTGAATTTGACCTGCAAATAACACAATCATAGGCCATAAGTTTTTCCTGTTACTCCAACCTTGACGAGCACTCGATTGCTGTTGCATCCCACTGGGCCATGAATTTTCTGTTCAACTTGGCTCAGTCATCATGTGCGTTCAAGTCATGGAATCATGAGCCATGTGCGTTTCACTTCAACAGACCCCATGGTTGCCAACGGATTTTTGATACAGGTAAGCTCACCACTGGGCTTAGAAATCTATCAAATATGATCAAGTGAGCGTGCATAGATCCCAAGGAGATCTTTGATGAGGCGTCCAGGAATACCATTCATATCTTGCAAGGCAATGATATCATTCACCCAGAATGTTTGGCCAAAGGATGTGCTTCCATATTTCATCATATTTCCAAGTTGAGTGGATTGTTGTACTCGTGTGGGAATAGGTCATGAATTATCATCACTTCGCGTGTGCAAAGTGGGGGGAACATGGTCTTGACCTCCGGCCGTACACCAAGATGCATCATTAGCCCACTGTCAGGACTTCATTGTGGTGGAGGTGGGGTCTGCTAGACATGTGTCGTTGAGCCCAAAACGGTCAGAGTTTTGGAGATGGCAGTGTCAGCCACAGCAGATGAACCAGCCAGCCAGGAACAACATGATACTCAGCACCAGAAGACACAGTCGTCAATAGGGGGTGTTGCTAGATGGGGATTCTATTATCTATCCAGCTCTCTTTGTGTTTGAGCATCAACAATCACGGACTACTACCAGCGTTTTCTGTAGTCTTGCTAAAACTTCGTAACAATCAATATATTGACGGTTCGTCTTACTGCAGACGGGTTTAGTTGCCAAAACCTATGGTTGAGACTTGTTATTGAACGGTTTGCAATAGGGAACAATCACCAACAAGCATCAACAACAAGATTAATCCACAATGAACTAATTAATTACTAACAATTACCGACAAAAATCAACAATAATAGTTGATCAGATGGTTCATAGGAGTTCTACAGTCGTTGGTTCAATGGGGATGATCCTAGCCGATATGGCAATATCACTCCTGGGAACCTGCGGCTATTCAGGAACTGTACATGGCCTGATTCGCATGATCAGGATTTGTGCCGGGAAAGTTCCGACAGCTAGCAGATCTACATAGTGTCAATACCTTGGGTCACCCCGGTTGCAATTTCAAAAATGTGAGGTGTATAGATGGGTTCTGAAATCCGAAAGGTTGGAGTGGCTGCAATGTACGCACAGGCATCCAAGTGTTTGTTCATGAGCCGGGTACAGAGGAACCAATCCATCGTATTCTTCGAGGCGGGAAGCCAACTGTTGCTCTGGGAAGATCCGATTCATCCAGAGGTTTGAAATTCGAGAGTTATAGATGATATTGAAGCAAACTCTCAAAGTGGGATAAACGTATTCCATGAACCATGGCCAGGCAATGATAGATTGCCAGCAGCGGGAGGTAACCACCCAGCAGACGCGTTGCCCAGGATGTGGAGCCGGCTCCAGAGGAGAGCCTGTTAACAAGGCGCTCCGGGAAGCTTTCCTAGCTGAGCATTCGCGTTGTTTGAGTCACTATCTCACCATGGTGACTTGCTGGAGTGATTTTTGTTGTTGACTTGATTAATACCCCTTACCAAGCCCGTTTTATAAGCTATGAAATCTCAAGAATGACCCCCCGGGCGGTGTGTTGAGGGATATCTTGATTTGAATTGTCCATTTGGGCATTTTGCTCCGTATTTTCGCATCCAGAAAAATGTGTTTTTTCTTCGTTGCCAATCCACCAGTGAATCCGATGCATATCCAAGTACGGGAACAAAAGCTGGCAGCACAAGATGGAAGATGGAGATGTCCCAACTGCCAGCCGATGACATTTTTTCTCAGGTTGTCCTCATGCTATTTACCTGCAGTATGCAGCATAATTGTCGCATGTGTTTTGTGGACTCTGAGGTCTGTCAACAAACATAATGTGGATGCAAACACACACACACACGGAGAAATAGAAGCACTGATAGAAATCAAATTGATGATGGTTATGATGATCATGTGAAAACAGTCAACAGTCAACATATCAACACGTCGCACTTGTGACAGTTTTTGGCTTGAGAAGGGAACATGCACAGCGCGCTCCTTATAGGTACCTCATATTAAGGATACAATTTTCTGAAGCCACTCGCAATCGCTGCGTGGTCCAGTTCTTGCTGACTTTACGGAACTCCTGTAATGGGTCATTTTGTATCAGATCTTGCCAATATAGTACAGATAGTTTCTTCATTCGCATCGGCCACTTTAGACAGAAGGAAATGGCCAGCATGGTGTTGGATGCATACGAGACAGACTTCATGATTTAGTGTGCATATGATAGCTAGCCGGACATTTCAAACATTTGGATTTTCCTATTTCGATGCTGCATGCTGCACTGCTGTTTTCATGCACTCAAGCAGCACCAGCAGCATCAAGAATTGATTTATAGCCTACATTAACAGCAGCAGTAAAGTAAAGGTTAAATGACAAACCAACATGGTTTTTTACACACATCTAAACCTTTTAAAACCATTTAAAGCAATACCCCCTGTGCCTCCTGCTTTTCGCTGTGCCTACTGCCGCTCAAAGCGCAGTTCCCATCAGCTCCCAGCAGCGCCGAGCAGCGGCTCCTAGCAGCTCCTTCTCAATGAGCTGCATCTTTACTTTGCGCTTGAAATAACAAGCGACCCTGATTTGCTATCCTGAACCGACATCGCCGCAGTCATGAATAATTTTCATCATCCTCCTTTTCATCATCAGCATCGTTATATTCCGCCATAGTATTGCCAGTACCAATAATATAAGTCATATATATATGTAAAAAAATACTTTACTTCGAGTGATCCCCACCATCTGACATATCTTCTGACATTTCTTTTGATATTCTCTCTGACATTTCTCTTGACACTCTCTCTGACATTCTTTCTGACATCTCTTCTGACATGTCTTCTGACATATCTTTTGACATTCTCTCTGACATTCTTTCTGGCATATCTTTTGACATTCTTTCTGACATATCTTCTGACATTCTTTCTGACATCTCTTCTGACATATCTTCTGACATTTCTTCTGACATCCTTACCTGACATTCTCTCTGACATTCTCTCTGACATCTCTTCTGACATTCTCTCTGACATTCTTTCTGGCATATCTTTTGACATTCTTTCTGACATATCTTCTGACATTCTTTCTGACATCTCTTCTGACATATCTTCTGACATTTCTTCTGACATCCTTACCTGACATTCTCTCTGACATTCTCTCTGACATCTCTTCTGACATTCTCTCTGACATTCTTTCTGGCATATCTTTTGACATTCTTTCTGACATATCTTCTGACATTCTTTCTGACATCTCTTCTGACATATCTTCTGACATTTCTTCTGACATCCTTACCTGACATTCTCTCTGACATTCTCTCTGACATCTCTTCTGACATTCTCTCTGACATTCTTTCTGGCATATCTTTTGACATTCTTTCTGACATATCTTCTGACATTCTTTCTGACATCTCTTCTGACATATCTTCTGACATTTCTTCTGACATCCTTACCTGACATTCTCTCTGACATTCTCTCTGACATCTCTTCTGACATTCTCTCTGACATTCTTTCTGGCATATCTTTTGACATTCTTTCTGACATATCTTCTGACATTCTTTCTGACATCTCTTCTGACATATCTTCTGACATTTCTTCTGACATCCTTACCTGACATTCTCTCTGACATTCTCTCTGACATCTCTTCTGACATTCTCTCTGACATTCTTTCTGGCATATCTTTTGACATTCTTTCTGACATATCTTCTGACATTCTTTCTGACATCTCTTCTGACATATCTTCTGACATTTCTTCTGACATTCTTTCTGACATTCTTCCTGCCATTTCTTCTGGCATTCTTTCTGCATTCTTTCCTCGCGGTTGAGGTCCGGCAGCGACCACTGGCCGCGGATGGTCGTGGTTGAGGGCCGGCAGCGACCACAGGGGGG
>VSDK01015404.1:461359-463859 GCA_009767595.1 Symbiodinium kawagutii
GGTTGAGGTCCGGCAGCGACCACTGGCCGCGGATGGTCGTGGTTGAGGTCCGGCAGTGACCACTAGTCGCGCTTGGTCGCGGTTGGGGTCCGGCAGCGACCACTGGTCGTGCATGGTCGTGGTTGAGGTCCGGCAGCCACCAGCAGGCATACATGATCGTGGTTGAGGTCCGGCAGCGACCACTAGTCGCGCTTGGTCGTGGTTGAGGACCGGCGAGGAGAGGAGGAGAGAGGGAAGGAGGAGAGGAGGAGAAGTCAGCTCTGATAAAATCTAACGACCCTCACCTGACAGGTGGGGAAAAAAAAATATATATATAATGATAATAGTAGTAATATGATAGTAATAACAATAATAATAACAGTAAAAATGACAATGATAATAACAATAATGATGATAAAGATAGTGTAAATGGTTTGGCGCGCAAAGCGGTCTCGATCTGCTTTCGTCCAGGCCGCATGCAGAGGCCCAACGGATACCGGTACGACCAGCTTGTCGAGGTGACCGTCAACGCGGCCTGCAGTTGTGAGGGTCACCAGGAAGCTGTGCACCCTGATGCCAGGTACTCTAAAAAACAAACCAATGGTGTTGTAAGGACACACAATTCTTGGATTTTTGAACAAAAACGTTGTCAGTTGAACCTGTGCCAAGATTCGGGGTGAATGGGTCAGACACGGATGCCTTTCCTGTTTGAAATCCTGGAAAGGTCTGGTTCCGTGGGTTGCCTCACTGTGTGCCCTGCCTCTCGGTGAGATATGAAGGCTGCAGTACTGAAACCGATGCACAGATTTGTGCAGAGTACCCAACCATCCTTCAGAACAGTAAGGGGAATAAAGTGTGAAAAGAAAAATAATGAAAAATAAGATGAATGAATACAACACACAAATATATATGTACTATTCATACATATTTAAACGGGTAGGTCCAACGGCAGATGAGTACCTTTAACCATTCCCATGATTTTTTTCAGCTGGCAAATCAGCCAGCTATCGGGGAGTACCCTATTTATCCTAGTCGTTGGTCAGCGAGGAAAAGTATGAAACTATCTGGTGGGATCATGGTAAGTTTTTGCGTTCGTCTCCCACTGGTACGGTTGGGGATTGGGTTGGTGAGTTTTGCCAAACATTTGTTTTTGGAGACAGCGTTGGCGATTGACAACCGAAGTTTCAGCGGTACAGCGGGTCTATGGCCACCCAAGTATCGATGTGCACAATCCATTCATGTTCTCAGCCGGTGCAGATTTTTCAGTCCATCAAATATCTTCCTAGGACCTTTCGACAAGTATAAGTTGGGTGTGGTGACCTCACTGAAGGTGCCAGAAAGAGAATATACTTTATCAGCCTGCAGTGACATCTTTGGCCTTGTGCTTTTAGCCTTCGAACCATGGGATTTTTTTTGGCAATCGTTGCTGTGTTCATAGATTGGGGTACCTCCAGTCATCAAAAAATGTTTCTTTTTGAAAGAGCCGAACCATTGCTTGCGAGGGTTTATATGAGGGAAAAGCAGGTATATATACATATATATATATAGATTTTTTTCATATATATATATATATATTGTATATGTACACATTTATATATATATATATTGTTATATATATATATATCGATGTTTACGTTTGCCCAAAAAAATGCCGCACCCCCGAAACTCCCGTGGTTTTCCGATGAACAAGGCTGTGAACTTCGATGGATAGCAGCTACCACCATTTATGGACAAACCCACTTAGCTGCTTCCGCACCGCTTTATCGATTAAGCATTGGTTACACACGTGGTTGCAAATTGTTTTGGTAATATCGATTTCCCTCATTCTTTCTGTATTTATATATATATATGCTTGTTGTGTTTGTACGGTTATTGATCAAACAAAAATATATATATATACACACACATACCTGTAAAGATAGCGACAGCTATATATGTACACCTCTAGACTATATTATGTATATTAAGATTTGCATGTAGCACCCTTCTTCAGAGGAGAACAACCTTTGGATCCACAACCTGGAAATCTTGCGCCGAGGCTGTTGCTGATCGCAGGCAGACATGTACGGCGTTTTTTCGCAGCAGATGAGTTTGAGGCGGCCATGTGTGTCATGTATTCGTATCCACTACTGGCATCCACTATAAACCAGTGTTTAGCACGACTACCCACTATTGACCATTATGAATTATGATCAAATGTCATTAAGAGTACTGATGGGCATTGTTGACCGTTATCAAGCATTCTTAAACAAGATTAGGTGACCTCGAAAGACCAAGCGTTTGTTTGCTGCTTGGAGTGCACCAGAGATGCAGTGATCCACAGCCATAGTCGGACCATGTGCCTCCAGCACTCGTGTGCACAGTAATTGGATCTGCTGCTGGGATTGGTTCACCATGGTCATGATGCCTATAAGGTAGCTCATAACCCACATATGACCATGTTATGGCCGTGTTTAGTTCCCACTTATTAAAGTGATTCAAAGACACCAAAAACATTGCCTTGTTTGATTTGACTGTGCCA
>VSDK01015404.1:468859-490054 GCA_009767595.1 Symbiodinium kawagutii
GTGACAAGATGCGTCAAGTGCCATCTAGTGCCACCTAGTGCCACCTAGTGCCACCTTTGTTCGGAATCTCGCATTCTCAGCGCTCAAAATCAAACAAACAATGAAAATTTGTCACGAAGCGGACAACATGTTTTCCTGACGACGGACCATGATTCTCATACATATGCAGCCGTAGAGTCATCATCATCCTCACCAGAGATGATCGTACTGTCGATAGTTATTTGATGGGCTATATGTATTTGGCACCTATCCATTTTGGCTCCTTTGGGTTTTGAAAACAACGTTTTATTCAACTTTCCTGCTGTTGTTTTTTTGGGGACGGATTGTTCTTCAATGCAGTTCTGATCTCAAAAACAGTTGGAATATGAATATATATAGAGTAGAGCTCATACCCCACCGTTCCTAGAAAGTTGTTTTTCATGTTTTTATGCAACCAAGATTGTTTCGATGGGTACTGTACACATTTGTACACTGTTTGTGGACAAATCAATTTTGGTCACGGTACTGCTCTCAAGGCGATTTTGTGTCATCCAGCAGGATGCACGTTGGATTCTATATTGTGTATAAATGATAGGCGCAATCAGTAGGAGTATCTTCACAATCGCGGACCACCCAGTTTTGTTGATGGCGAATCTTGGAGCAACAGGTTGCCACTATTCACAGATTTACTGGTCAGAAACGGTGTGACTACTAATATGTATTTGGATATACATATATATATATTTGTTCATATGTATTTACTTTTACAGTATATATATATATATATACGTGTGTTCATATAAATATCTATAAATGTGTGTGTGTTCATATAAATATTTATGTATATATATATATATATAAATATGTTCATACAAATAGAAATATATCATTTTTTTTCTCATGTGACCATATGTATATATATATATATATATGTATTTTTAAATATATATATATATGTATTTGTTCATTTAAATATGTATATATATATATTTTTATTTGTATATAAACATATATATATATACTTATTTGTTTATTTATCTTTAATTGTATGTATGCACAAATATTTTGTTACATACATGGATAAACTATGGCAACCTAGTCATAGCTGGGATCATCCCTTGATGTTTCTCATTGTGGAGGGGAATTACGTCCCCTAGTGGGGTTGGACCTATGCCTTCAGGCAACATGAGGATACACCTGTTGAACCTCTCTGCTTGGCTGCCAAGGAAATTACAAAGGCGAACACATGGAGATGGTGCTTCTTGGATGCAGACGTGCCAATCTGAATGATGATGATTAATTTTTCATTCATGTTCAGAAAAAAGACCAAACAATTGGTTGATGATGGGTGCTTCATGTGTTTGGTTCATGATATTTCATTCATCTTCTTCCAATGGTGCGAGCTGTGTTTGACTCTTGTGTCATTATCAACAGTTGTTGTTGGGGTTTCGTTTTTGCTTCTTCTAGGGGCTACCGCTACCTAGTTGTCCCAGCAATAGAACCAAGCCTTCGATATCCTCAACAAGTGCAGAAAAATCATCAATGCAATCCAGTATGAAGCATTTCAATATTTGCAGAACTGATTGTAGGATTCCCATCCTTGCTGATGCTGGGGCCTTATCCTATGGTTGGTGACCCGCCCAACAGTAGGCTTACCATTCTGGATGCATCGTCGGCAGGACAAAAAGTTATGCAATCCCCCTGAATCGAAGCGGGTAGGCATCCAAGCCTCGCCAGATGGGAGAACAGCAATGCTGAAGGTGAAACCTTGGATTGTGCCCACCAACACATGAACGGGAGAAAACAAAGAAATTGTTTTGGAAAAACTTAGCACACACCCGCACCCGCCGACAACTTCCACATCTAAAAAGCCTCTGAGGGGTGATGATGATCAGGGCTATCAACAAACCAGAATTACTTTCCTAAGCTTGGGTGGGGGAACTTTTCTCCGTAATGCATGCTTGCTGTGGATTCATTTCCAGCACAAAACGGCTTGGCTTTCACCTGTAGGTTCAATGCTCTGGAAGATTTCGATGCCTTCGACCCAAAGATGTTTGGACTGCATGGTTTCTATGGCTCGCTGAATGTGGTCTCGTGGCTGCCACTGCTGTTGGGGGAGAGCCATCGAAATGGCAGCCCTATCTCTGGTGTTGTCCAGGGTTAATAACGTTCAAAATCAAGTATTTCCCAAGTGCTGCAATCTACAAGTTCTGTGTTGCTTTTGTGCCATAGCTGCTTAGTATCAAGCTGTTCACTTTCAATGAGTACTTTTGGTAGCAGTTCTTGCAGTAGCAAATAAAATTGAAATATTGAGTGAGTACTGTGCTGGTTCTCAACTGCAAATCGCTGGGACCGCTTCCTAGCTTGCAGTGAGTGTTGAGAGAATCCACTTTCTTGGGACAGGAAGTTCCAACAAGAGAACTTGCCAAGTCATTCCCTTCCAAAGTGACAAAGATATTTCTCCTTCATCCATTTTTCAAGGGCTCGTAGTCATGGCCGTAAAATGATCAACCTGACCACCCGCCGTGCCGTGGTGTGCTAAGATGGAGCTCTCCAAAGCGCATCTCATGGTGACCTTCAGAGATTGGAACACCAAGAAGCGGGTCAGAGTGGAGCCTGGGCAGTGCACTCGGATGGACTGCTCAGGGGCCAAGGACTTGTACCACAAAAACGGGGTCAGGATGTGCAAGTCTTGAATGACAAGAGCTACTTTTCCAGAGTTTTCCAGCTGCCAAGTGCAATCCGGTAGACTAACGTGGCAATGGAAAATGACTTGTTTTTAGATCGGAATCCTCTGGGAAACCAGAAATGATTGGTGGATTCTCCATTTCCATGTTAGTTTACCGGAGGATATCAAGAAAGGACGTGAGAATCATCAACCGACACTGGCGCAATAGTAAACATTGGATCTTCACCGGTGAGTTGTCGATGGCAGGTATGTTATTGTTGATAACACTGGTAGACCATGGTGGACTATAGGACGGGATCATACCGGGTGTGACATACCCATCAACATATTGGTTCTTAGCACCTGAAAGGCTAAATGCTGAGAGATATGAGCCACACATATTTAAAGAAAGAGAAAACACATCTTCAGATCAGATTTGCTGGGTACGGGCAGTGATTTACGGAAATGGATGTACGAAGACATTTGGCATGTTCACTTTGCCTATTGTGTGACTGAAGTTGAAGGTTGAAAGATCGGCATCCATGCCCCGCATCGAGTTGTGAATCCGAGCATCATGAAAGCATGAGCATAGATGGCATAGACGATGTGAGCACCTTGGTTCAAACCCATGGAACTTAAGGCATGTTTGCACAAGGCGGATATCTTCACCCGTGACCCTGGCTACACTGGCCTGAAAAAATGCAGCACAACGCCTGTTCCGCGCTGTCCTTGTCAAGAGCCAGCAAATATAGAACATGTTAGTGGCGCTTGAGCCATGGCTAAACATTTATAATTGAAAAAGGTCACTCAGAAGAAGCACTTTGCATCCAGACTCCCATAGACTTTCATTTTATGAACATAATAGTTTGATTAGAGAATAATAGATGCAAACTTAGAGGTCTAGCTTGCATTTACCTGCGGGGAAGCATACAATGTCTAGACCCCGGACTAACTGACTCCGGGCTCGAGCTTGTACTGGTACCAACTGAGAAACGTTCTTTTAGCCGAAATCATCCGTTTTGGACTGAAGGAATGTTCCTGTAGCGTACTTCCTGGCAGCTTTGTTTGCCCCCATGCGGAGCAAAGTGGTGCTGCGGATGGACTTGACGAATGACAAGTAGATCTGCACGATGCTTGGTGGATCATGAGTGCTGGTGCTGCTTCTGCAGCAAGGGCAGAGACTGTCACAATTCGGTGAGGCAAAAGTTGTTGGGTGTGATGCATGACACTCCAGCTGTGCAGAACCTGGCAACAAGGGTGAACTCCAGCTTTTGTTTATGTTTTTCAAAGTCACAATTCATCGAGCATGAATCATTGTCATTGATCAGGATCCCTGACACTCGAGTAAGTGACCGAGATTTTGGCTCCGACAGGGCCCACTTAGAAGAATACCTCGGAGAAAACACGAGGTTTATGCTTGGTTTTAGAAATCACCCCAACGGGTGCAGTACTTCCATTACTTCCATTTGTGTCGTCATTGGCATTGGCATTTGTTTTACAGAATGGAACCCGCCAGAGGCACTGTTTGACCCCTTTGGAGCAAGTGGCGATACAAAGGACATCATTGCTGGGTCACAGTGAGGTAGATGTTGTAGATGTTTTCATGAATGCTCGCACCCATTGAAGGAGTTTGGTCAACAACCGCGGGTGCAGTTGTAGATGCTCAAGAAACCTTGATGGGCGATGATGGAAGATAGATGTCGACACCCTCTCTGCAGAAGTTTTTTGGTCGAGGTGAGACCCAGGGCACCGATTTGGCAGTTCCCAATTGTCACTTCTCTGACAAATGATGGGCTCTTTGTCGCTGTACACTGCCATGACTACCTTTCAGACGTGGTAATCGAAATATGATGTTTATTGATGTTTTGTTGCCACGAGGACTACATCGGGTACCTACTACATCCTGCTATATAGGGCGATGATTGTAATTCTATACCTGGTATATACTAATTACATTAAAACCAGCATCTTCAAGCTATATACATGAAGGACTGAAACTAGTGAATCCATTCCAGGTATGATTCCAATCAGAAGTTTGCAGGTCTTGGCTCCTTTGGCAGCAATTTTCTGTAGGGAATGTTGCAAGATGTTTGTGGCGACATGCGAAGCCCTCAAGATCCGAGAGTGGTTATGTCATCAGGTTTGCGGTAGATCCTGCTATTGATAATCCCCCATTTTGCCGTAAGCAGAGTGTCCAAATAAAGGGGTTACGGATAAGGATCCCTCAATTTGCAGCATGCGTGATATTATTGGTCTATCAAGGTTCCACTGCCATCAGAACCACTTACCAGGGAACTACAACTAGTGCTCTACATCACAACCACCAACCAGCCTTCATCCCGTGTTCACCCGTTCCTGTGGTCAAATTGCAGCACAACCACATTGCGCAACCTCGTTGCAGAGACCGGCTGGATCACCGTGCCAAGGATGTCGAATCGGACTGGCCCTGGTCGCTGTGTCTGCAGTCTTAGGGCTGCTTATTCAGAGCCTTGGCGCGGCTGAGGATGATGTTGGGAGATGTTCCAGTTCCTGAGTTTCACCAGGTTTCATGGTCTTCGATCCACCAGGTCCACCACGAATTCGATGGATGTGTGTGTGTGTGAAATTTGTCACTTTGATTTGATTGGTTGATCGTTAATCCAACCCGTTGGGTGGACTAGTTCAAGGCGTGCATGGATTGTTGGATTGCGTTCACAATGACATCATGCTCATTCATGCTCAATGACCCAATGTGCCCAATTATTATGTCGACTATCACGCTGAGCAATGTGGAATAGTCTTGAAAAGAATAAAATGCCACGATCATGGTACATTGTGAAATATAATATTCATCCCTACTGCTCGACCACAGTGCTGTGGAACAGAATGTAAAAGACTTCACAGATCCAATCAAACGCTATACAACCAACTCAACCATATTATCACCACGTTTGGCCTTTGATCAGATTTTACACATCAGGGATTTGTTTCCATTGTCAGATGACCATCGGAACCGCTGCATGATTTGGGTGCCAACGCCAATGGCGTCACCCGCAATTCCTCCCCCTTAAACATTCTGCATAGATATACCTGGCTCCGTCCATGTTTGGTGGTACAACTGCGACCAACATGAGCAATTTTGGCATGGAAGCCTGTACTGTAGTGGTTTTGGATGGTTTTGGGATTAAATGTTTGAGCCATTGCAGCATGTTTGACAAAAACATGAGCACCCATTTTTGCGGGTTGCCCTTGTCCCAAAAGTTGCGAGGTATCTTCTGGACAGCACGGCAGCCTTTTCCACATCCAAGCTCTGGCCTTCTGTGCAAGGTGCCGGCTCGGGACAAAACCAGCTGTTTCATGATTGTGGGCATTGCAATACAATACGCGCAAGTGGGCATTAGTTAATAGTATGATATTATTATCATTGTAGGCGTTGATACTCATAACTGCTGTACTAGTATATACGAACCATTTTACATGACTTTCGTTGTTATATGTTTGCTTGTTACAATTGCAGATTGTTGTTGCTATTCGTCATAGCAGGTGTCTTGCGGTTGTCGTTGCTCTTGACGTGGCTGTTATTCTTGCAATGTGGCTTCCAATATTGAAATTGTTGCTGTTGTCGCTGTTGTCGCTGCTGTTGTTGTTGTTGCTGCTGTTGTTGTTTGCTGCTGTTGTTGTTCTTGTTGTTGCTGTTGTTGTTGTTGTTGTTGTTGTTGTTCTTGTTGTTGCTGTTGTTGTTGCTTGGTGTTTGTTGTTGTATTTGTTGTATTTGCTGTAGTTGTTGTATTTGCTGTACTTGTTGTACTTGCTGTACTTAACTTGCAATACTTGTTGTACTTGCTGTACTTGTTGTACTTGTTGTTGTCGTTGTCGTGGCTTTTGTTGTTCTTGATGTTCTTGCTATTGTTGTTGCTGTTCTTGCTATTGTGGCTGTTGCTGTCGTGGCTGTGGTTAGTGTGTTGCTTTGTTAATTTATTTGATTTAGTTGGTCATGTGTTTCTGACGTCAATGTTTATGTTCATGTTCATGAAATGTTGTTGCATGTTGTTGCAAAGTTCCAGTTTGGTTCTGAACCCAACCCATTGCGCCAAAACACAGTAAGTTGATCTAAGAAGCGCCTCACATGGTCTATCATTCAATTTGAACAGTAGTGCATGGCATGTAATCGAAACAAGATACATTCGATTGCATTCTGATGCCAACCTGCATATGTTGCACGTTGCTTTTCCCTGGCATACGGACCTAGATTGGAATAAAAACCACATGTGATCGACGAAACTGTCTCAGTCAAAATCAATGCATGTTCGCCTTAGCTCATTGAGAAACCCATTGTTCAACATGCACATAAACGTACTCTGGAACATTGTCGTGTATGTTTGAAGCTTGGTTTGCATCCACCTAAAGACACAGAGGCATGAGACATGTCTATACACCTCAGATACAACATCACAAACCTGGCCGTAAGCTGCATTGTAAGACATATCATAAGGACCAGCAAAGGAGATTTGGAATCGCTAGGTTGAATCACGTTGAATCCTTCACATAGTGGATGCATGTCGGCATACAAATGAGAGGAAATTCAACTCACGTGTTGTGTGTCTTGCATTTGATTCCAGACTTGCTGCTTGTGATGACATCCAACCAAAGATCATCATGATGCTGGGCCGAATGCGCTTGGCACCCACAGGTGCTGGGACGACTGCTGCTGCCTTGATGACAACGGCGACGAACCACTCGAAGAACTTAGACCTGGCATCCGCTGGAACCAGCGCAGCGGAAAGCAGCTTCCTCAGTGTCTGATGCCAGATGTGCCATACTGGACCTTTCCAATGAAATGATGCAAGCCTATTAGATCGTCAAAGCGCAACTTCATGCTACGCTGGTAGCATTGCAAAGCGTCGTTTCAATTAGAAGGGCTTCTGGAGGACCAAGGGGGTTAGAATCCAGCTGAAACATGTAGCATCTCAAGGATTTTGAGGTGATATTTTTCAGAGTCCGGTGACCCGGATGTTGTGAAGATTTCGAGCGTACACAAACCTTGCGTTGAGAGTCAAGGTAAGACTGTGACATGGTGTCAAATTAGAGTATTGTTGACTGCTCTTGGCGAGAATTGGATACCTGTTGAACAGAACATGTTCATTCCTCCGCTGGAAGCGTTCTTGCCAAAACATGCCATTTCACTTGTACAGGCTCTAGGAATCATATTTGTGCGTGTGTCAACAGTGCGTTTCTTTTCTGTTAATCACCTTCCCAGCAAATGGATTCGTAATGGTTTGTCCAAGAACCACGTAGCCCAAAATGCTTGCTGCTTGACTCTGAAACAGTCCATGTTAGGATATGTCGGAATGGTTTGGAAACATCTTTGGTTGTTATCAGCCTCCAATGTGAAGAGCGGACAACACCGTGACAACACTCTTTTCGCATTTTGTGTTGCAGTGCTAGTAAGGAGCAATGCCAACCATTGAAGACATCGGTGGAAAACAGGCTTACGTACATATCTGGAATCTAGAGTCTAGACCCGAGCACAATTACATCCAATCATTGCGTGTTTGCATCAGCATTTGGTCATCATTTTCTCGAAGCTTGACATGCATCCATCAAAAGACAAAGAGGCATGAGACATGTCTATACACCTCAGATGCAACATAACAAACCTGGCCGTAAACTGCATTGTAAGACATATCATAAGCTACCAGCAAAGGAGACAGCGAAGCATAGCGCTATGTTTGGAATCGCTAGGTTGAATCACGTTGAATCCTTCACATAGTGGATGCATGTCGGCATACAAATGAGAGGAAATTCAACTCACGTGTTGTGCGTATTGCTTTTGACTCCAGACTTGCTGCTTGTGATGACATCCAAACAAAGATCATCATGATGCTGGGCCGAATGCGCTTGGCACCCACAGGTGCTGGGACGACTGCTGCCGCCCCGACGACAACGGCAACAAACTACTCGAAGAACTTAGACTCGGCATCCGCTCGAACCAGCACAGTGGAAAGCAGCTTCCTCAGTTTCTGAAGATGCCAGATGTGCCATACTGGACCTTTCCCATGAAATAATGCCAGTCTATTTGAGTACCCTGCAAAATTATGGATGATTAATTAGCTTTGTATTCGTGCAATCATTGGTTGTAGAGAAGTAGGGAAAACCCCTGAAAAGCAAATAGGTACGACTGAAAAGCGCGTCCTTTTCGATTGATGGTTCAATGGTTGTCCAAACATACAATTTTGTCCGCCACTCATTTGACCTTCAAAGCGCAACCTCATCCTATCCTGATAGGATTGCTAAGTGTCATTTTTAACTTTAGAAAGGCTTCTTGAGGACCAAGCGGGCTAGAATCAAGTTGAAACGTGCAGCATCTTTGCCATGATTCGCACCATTTGGATGGGGGATTCCATTTCCTTTACATTTGGTGGGGGGTTGGGGTGCGTACAAAGCCCTGAT
This sequence comes from Symbiodinium kawagutii, assembly GCA_009767595.1. Classification (NCBI taxonomy): domain Eukaryota; class Dinophyceae; order Suessiales; family Symbiodiniaceae; genus Symbiodinium; species Symbiodinium kawagutii. Next base: position 477,936 of record VSDK01015404.1, read on the forward strand.
CCAGCAATTTTTTGTACACAAAAAAAGGGGTCGCACCCCCTCGGATGTAAAGAGGTGTTCTTTTTTGGAAGCATCAAGATGTGAGATGTGCAATTTGTAAAGGATCAACATGTTGATTTTGGCCACCCTGCTGGAAAGCGGACATGCAATTTGTAAACTCCTACATGCTGGATCATTGGAAACAAAAGGAGTCAATATGTAAAGAAGAAAATTCCCTTTCATTTTGTAAACGTCATTTATTTTGTAAACTACACCTGCAGGTCTTCGCTCATCTTCGCATCCTCCTTCTTGTTTGCACTACGTTGTGTAAGGGTAAGGGGCTGAGTCCTGTACAAACCTGCTTTCCCTTTGTTTTTTGTAGCCTTTGTTGGTCCTAGTTCAGTGTATTTTGTACTTGAGGGTTTTTAATTGAAGTTAAAAAAAAAGACCTGCCGCTGAATTTTGTTGTCGGTTTTCTCCCTGACCTGTCAGAAGGAGTTATTAAGAAGCCGTGTCCGAGCCTGCTTGGGCCCAGGGTGTCGTGAGGATGTTAAGGGCCTATAGTAGTAGCATTATATTGTAAATAAATAGATGTGCTGTAAAGGCTTGGAGCGGGGGAGAAATATCTCCCAACATGCCCCCCCTTAGCATAGCTGGCCGAGAATCCATCGGTAAGAGGACTTGCGCTGAGCTTAATACTTTAGCTCTCGATTTGTTGAGTTCCGGAACCTTTTTCTGGGTTGAGCATTTTTCCCCCACACCAGAGCCTTGGAGCTTTGAGATGTTCAGAACGTGGGATATAGCATGAGGACAGAATGGGAACACAAGGGCAAGAAACACAGTGGGAGACAAAGAAGTGGGAGGCAAATGGAGAGAGACAGATACAGAGAGAGAGAGAGGGAAAAAAATGCGCAACACTGGATACAAATGGAGCAAGAAGACCCCACAAACAGACAGCAAGAGCAAACATGGCAAAAAGGAGAAAGAAGCAGCGGGGAAACTCACAGGGTGTTTTTACAAATTGCATCTTGTGATTTTCCAAGGTTACCATTTTAAGACAAAATTCAACCCTTACAAACTGCATAGTGCCTGTTCGGACGTATCAGCTTAGGTCCCTGAGATCAAAATTGGAAGATTTGGATTTAGAAGCATGCATTTTGTAAAGGAGCGGATTTCCTGGGGAATTGATATAGATGGAAGAAGAGGGAACCCTTGCAGAGCAATTTGTAAATGTTTTGGATACCCTGGCAAAGCAATTTGTAAGTGGGAGGGGGCTTGTCCCTTTAAATTTGGGTGTCCCCAACCCCCCACCCCTAACTTGAACCCCCATCCATTTGGGACGAACAAAAGTTACGTGTTGATTGCAACATTGACGGTGGTATTCCGTCAGCTTGTCCCACAATCACCCTTTGGACAGACCAGTGGTTTGGTTGTTTGCTTTTTGTAAGTTTGAACATTGAAAGTGTTTGTACCCTGCCTTCCGATTGAAAATCGCAGATACACAGCGGAACAGGCCCATGCCATTGAAATGTGTTCTTGCAGGGAGTCCGAGTCCTGATATGGTTCTTGTCAGACAGCCAAACAGTGCATTACAATGCAATACAATGAGATACGAAGAGAAACCTGAGGTTTTCACCTAGCCGTGATATCTCAATAAGCCCTGCTCGTCTACCAGTCACAGTAAATCCGATGATGTACACTACCCGTTCATCGACAAATAATTTCAACTTGTTTGAACTGGGTTTTGTGCGCAGAATATCGCGGAATCTCTCTCTATATGTATCAATTCATATTGATATAATACATGTTACATGTTGGTTGCTGTTTGTTATATCTTAAAGCTTGTAAGGTTGTATTTTTCAGAGTCAAGTGACCTGGATGTTGTGAAGATTTCGAGCGTACACAAACCTTGCGTTGAGAGTCAAGGTACCACTGTGACATGGTGTTAAATTCGAGTATTTTCGACTGCTCTGCGCTTGTCAAGATTTGGATACTTGTTGAACAGAACATGTTCATTCCTCAGCTCGAAGCGTTCTTGCTAAAACATGCCATTTCACTTCTACAGGCTCTAGGAATCATATTTGTGAGTCTGTGTCAACAGTGCGTTTCTTTTCTGTTAATTAATCACCTTCCCCGGAAATGGATGGTCTGGCAGGAACTAAGGTCTCTGCCTCTGCCGTTTGGAGTGGTGTGTGCTGAGGTCGCAGTGCTGGTGACCGATGGAAAGCCCCGAAGAAATCTGTGGAAGCTAGGCAGCACTTCAGCGATCACCCGACACGTGACACGGGCAGTAGACGGTCTGACTGCGCGCACCAGTAACAGGGGATGACTCAAGGTTTGATACTTCAGATCAGCTGTTCCACAACGGTTGTGTCTTTGGCGGGACCTACCGGTTGGAAAACCCGTGTGTTCAAACGTCCCGAGGTTGGCAACATTCGAGCTATTGAACCATTCCTTCAAGAAGGAGGCACTGCAGATGAGTTGAGTCTTTTCAATGATTGTCTTTGACGCATTATTCAATCCAGAGCTAGCCATGAGGAACCAGTCAAGGAATGTCAAGGATTAATTTGGATAGATCTTTGACATTTTTTGACCAAGTAAGCTGAGGCTCCCTGCTGATGACAGATGAGCGCATATGGCATAATTATTGTTTGCCAGTCTCCAGATGTAACCTAGTGCTATATATATTCACATTTTGATATTTACACATGATATTTGTTTTGCTTGAATATCTTGAATCCACATATGTCTTTTTTGGGTTGTCATTTGTAGGGCTTCACTGCGCCGCTGAGAGCAGAATTGAGTATCAGAATGAGTTTTCCACTATGATTCCCTGGTATGGTTACTAACTATGATCCCAGACCTCAAGCGATCTTTAAGCAATTTTTTGGTAGCAGAAAGCTTTGAAGGCAAAGGCACTGAAACTCCCAGGTTTCTCTCAGCAGCGCTGTTACGAAGCTGAATCAATCGACCCCAAGGCCACGATGTTTCGGCCGGCAGTGACTGCACCCCCGACGCAGGACAGTTCGTGGCTTCTGGAGTTGCAGCCAGGCATGGTGAAACTGTCGCGCGGCAAACTGTGACCTGTCAGGATGCGACCACATACCATCACATATGTGTACAGTATACACTTGCATGATCTTGCATGCATGTAGAATCATATATATATACATAATCATGTTATAGATATACTCACATTACAAGCACAGTCATGAACTCATGCACACAGACACACATATAGATGCATGCATACATAGACATAGACAAATGTTTATAGATGCATAGATGCACATATGTTTCCATTGCATAACATACATAGATTCATGCATCCGTACCAGTCTACATGCATGCACACATACATTGACATATGCAAAGATATGCCTATATGGATGTATGCCTATATATGGATGCATGGAGTTCTTGTTCGTGGGGGCTCAGCAAATCATTTGGCGTATGACTCATGGCTCGGCAAACCAACCTCATACAGTTGAATCACCAGCCCAGGGGAAACAACAGATTGGGATGAGCCATTGGCTCGACAAGACATCGCTTGAAGTTCTGAGGGGCCGGTCATCAGCCACAGATCCTTTTGTCCATGGATTGTATACGCAAAGGCAATGAGGCAGTATCATCCATTAGTGCTTTATGCATCTTTATGGGATGATTCTCATGCTTTGCTAGTACGCTTCATGTTATGCATGGCTATGCATGGCTATGCAGTCCAGCTGGGATTGTTCTTGGCTCCGGCAAAATGAGCCCCAATGACTACCGTGTGTACTTGTAAGGTGAACATCATGTGGTTGGGGGCGATGGGGTTCCCCTTGCAGAGCCTATCGCTTTGGGTGCCGCTGGAGACCACAGCCAGCAGGAACCCATTTAAAGTTCCCGATGACGAACCTCCGATTTGGGAGTTTGCACCCATCTACATCGAAGCTTGCCGCAACGGGTGGAATGATACTGTATTTGCCTGGGCTCTTGCAGTAACATGCAGCAACACAAGTCCAAAAACATCCACAAATCCTTGGGGAACAGACCCAAGAAACGTGACAAGAGGCAAACAGGTGGGACAGAGCGGAGGCAACATAAGGCGACCCGGCAGACCTAAGCGGAAGACAACTCATCCAATGAATCACCTATAGCTATCCCTTGTGATAACCCATATGATTATACCTATGCAGCTATATAGCTATTCCTACGATATTCTAGATATATTAAGCATAGGTTAGCTATATAGCTACATACCTAGTGACAACCTATATGATTAACCCTATATTAGGCTATAATAGGTGATAACTATATATTAAATGTATTTAAATGTACGGTACTAATATAGATATTATATTCCTATGATGCCCTAGCGATAGGGCCTAGGGATGTCCATCAGGACACTGGGTTGGGCGTTACCGTCGGGCTGAGGAACCGAAGCTCATGGGCCGAAGCAATTTTCGTTGGGATGTCTTGCACAAAGGCCACGGTGGGAGTGGTTTGTTGGGCTGGGGATGCCCAGGTTGTTGGGGCTGCCCAACTATCTATCTATCTATCTGTCTATCTATCTATCTGTCTGTTTGTTCGTCTGTCTATCTATCTATCTATCTATCTATCTATCTATCTATCTATCTATCTATCTATCTGGTGTTCGTACATAGATATATATATATATTATTCATGGTTGCCCAATAGTATATGTAGTGTTTTACATTTTTATATGTGTATTTTGTTTATATATATATATATTATAATATCATGTACTGCGTTAACATGTTTGCAAAGAATTTGCTGCGAATGGATTGATTTGTCATGTGAATTGTTTCCAAACACTCCAATCTGAAGCCATTTCAGGGATGCACATTTGCTCAATTATTCCCACATTCCATCAATTTCTGCGGGAAAGTCGTAACCAGCTGATGGGCGGTTTTGAATTCTGTCGTGGATGTTGTCTGAGCGAGGTTCCTTTCAGTGATCGCTCAGTTTGGTCCTCCTTCTGTGGGAAAGAAAGTGAGAGGTGCTATGAAATGCTGTCCGCGAAAGTCCCGGATTTCCAGAAACGGTTCCCTTTTCATGCCTTTTTCCTCACACGTTTGACTATCACCTGAATGCACAAGTGTTCAGATTCCCAAATGTCAACCGCACCAGGGCAGACCAGGGGCAACCAGGTTCCTGAGATTCCAACCCAAGTAGATCCAACTAGGGCCTTTGGACCGGGAAGATCAGCTCTGCAGGTGGATGGTCGGTGGATGACCCCGAGAAGGCGGTGTTTTACGTGGTCTCTCGGCTCATGCTTTCGAAAGCAATGTTAACACCTGCAGCTTTGCTCTACAACTGAGCCGGTTTCCAGTTGCGGTTGAGCAACAGCAACATGGAGTTATCACTGTAAATTACCACCGATGGTTGCAACAATCAACAGGTTTGCGCCCCGGTTGGTGATGATGCCAACAGCATATCCACGGACATCCAACAAAGCGTGCAGATTTGTTCCCTGCTCAACTTCTCCCTCATTGACATCCCTCATTTGTGTTGCTGAGATGATTGTAGATCCCTGCAATAATAGTGCATCATCTCGTTTTTTGTTGTTTAAATCACAGATTTATCAGCCCCAATGTGTGCTGCTTAGATCCCCATGAAACTGCGAATTTCATGGCTTGGTGGTTTTAAAGATGTTTGACTTTCCCTAGTCTTTGGCATGGTTGCTTGATAAACTATTCTTGGGATGGCTTCAAACCGCCAACCTGTCATGAACGATGCAGCGTGTTCTTATTGGCTGGTTAGTAGGTACCACCATTTATGGACACAACCATATTTTCAACCAGCAATGATCATTTCCAACCATTACAACCAATATAAATGTGAATCATTGATACCCCACTATTCAGGTTTTTTTAGACATGTAAAAGAAACACATTCAGGTTATTGTATAGTGTTCAACATATCTAATAGGTATTCAACATCAGGTTTAGATATCTAATAATCAGGTTTTTCTTTTTAAATGTATTCACCACGAATGATACGATATAATCCTGCTTGTATATAGTCATCAACCACACTCAACCACAATTGTGAACCATTATTATATCATTATTCACTAGTGGTATGATACACTGAATATCATCAACCACTGACTGATTGTATATTGGTTCACCACTATCAACCACTATATGGTTTAATAGTGATGCAACCACTAGTTTCATTACTACCAACCACTGATTGTATGGCACCGTCGATTTCACGGCCGCCATCGAAGCGGCCCAGGTCTGCTGTGGTCCCATCGAGCGGCTGCTGGAACTGCCACCCCGGAGTCCTGAAGCGCCCTATTTATGTCGCTGGTCAACCGACCTGGGGACCTGATGGGACCTGGCACCGGGACCCCAGACCCTTACGAAATGTGTAGATGATGTTTTGGTCATAGTTGCATGTAGTTTACAAGTGTGAAGTGGAGAGTATGCATGATGGTGTAGCTCACTTGTGATCGAACTGTCATGCGAAACTGAGAACAATCTTGATTGTGTCTGATGCCATTCAAAGTCAAGGGTGGGCTGGGTGGGCCTCGCTTTTCGGTGGCCGGCGAGAAAAAAGGAGTCCTTGCATCAGCTCAGTGTAGCCTGACATCCATGATATATAATTATATATATATATATGTCTATATTTATTTGCTTGATGATTTACTGATTTATTCATATTTACTTTTTTGATTTATACATGTTTATTGATTTATCTATTCATTGATTTATTAGTTTATTATGGATTTATTTGTTTATTTAGATCTCCTGCAGTTACAATTCACAATACGTACTCTGCATTTTATTTGGAAGTTCTGCATATCCGTTGGGATAGGCTTTGCGTCGACCTGTTCCAGCTGCATGGCTACCTAAACCGGTTTCATAGGAGGAAAGCAACAAGCAGATGCCGTGTTGTTTTACTGGTCTGCTGATTGTTTTGGTAGCTACTGGTAGTTGTGAAGGTTTATGTGATCGATGTGGGCCTTATTCATTGTTCAAGGCTGCAACCATGTGCAACCTATGTGTACAATAGTGAACATGGCACAACTAAAGAGTACGGACTGTTTGGTCATCGGTAAAGTCATCGGATCTGAGCACTTGTGATCCCATGTTTCATTAGCGTTTCTGCAATTCCCAAGGATTGGAGCCCATGGAATGGAGGAAGAACAAAAACGCACACTAATGACTTTAGATTTGAATTGGGAAGGCCCCAGTTAGACCGCACGAGGTAAAACGATAAGGAATGATAACAAACGAGAGCCCTAGAATCCCAGACTGCATGCTTGTGTCAATGGTGTCCTAAGTGAAAAGACGATTGTAGTTTCAAAGCACGACAACAAAACAATATGAAAGCTTTGTTGTTTAGACTCTATCATTTTGATTGTTCTGTTCAGTTTTGTTTTCATGGAGATTGGTTTTGTAACACGATAAGGAAAGTAACAACGATTCTTACTACGTTGAAACTAGGCAATTGATTTTGTATTACGAAATTGTAGTCTGCATATCTGTCAGCGTCTCCGCCCTTTTCCCAGGCTATGATTGCGACGCCATCCTGAGAATGGAATGGATGGATTGGCGCACCCCGCCGACGCTTGGAACGGATCGGCTGGATCAGCCGGGGTGGAGCTCAAGAGTTTGAAATGGGAAAACTGAGTAACCAACCCAGCAGACTCGCAGACCCAGCCAATCCACAGGTTTGGAAGTTGCTTGAGAAGATTAGTGACACGCACAAAACAAAGGCGTACCCCTAAGTGCAAAAATGATACAAGTGCAGATCGAACCCACACTGATCCTTTACAGCATGAAGGTGGCATGTGAAATTTATCTTCAGCTGGTGAAATGCCAATGCTCTTGATATCGGGACCAGCATGAACCAGCCACTTGTTTGCTGGCACATTCTTGGTTTCCTGCCCTAGATGCTACCTTCAGAAGCATCTCCAGACGTGTTGGGATCAAAGTCTTGCTGGACATTTGCGTGTTTTAAGTGAAGAGACTCGCCAGAAACATCCATCCCTGGTGTTCCAGCTACAGCTGCTGGCTGGCAACTGACTCATGTGGGTACCAACTGAAGTGCAGAATTCAGTGCTAGGATTTTGACGGATTTCGTGCTTGCAGTGACAAGAGATATCAAGGTATTGAAAACTACCCGGAAGATACAGTACATTTTTGACCAAATGGTGTATCCCACATCTGTTCGTTTCCCTGTTGAAAGCTATCATTTGGGGATGGTTCAGGGGCACATCTATGTATGGATACACCATCATGGCGTTTGGGCTGCTATTTGCCCATGTTGGTAAAGTGCTTCTCATTGCCTCGCAAAGTTGATCCGACACCTTCGGCTGTGGGTTCACGCCAACTGTGACCAAACCAGGGCAAATAAACATCTCTAAAAACGACATTCTGTTCACTCAATTGATGCTTTCAAAAGTAGGGGGTGTTGGATGTGTTGGCAACCAGTGCCGTTTGAGCACAACCAAAAAACCTGCTGCTGGACCATCGTTTGAAGTACTGGTTGGGAATGCGGAGCTTTCTACGGACGCGATCATTTATTGTTTGTTTACCAGCCAGCTAACCTATCAAACATACCGAGAAAAGCAAGTAATGATGGTCCAGGCCAAGCTACATCAAACCAAATCAAACCAAATCAATCCAATCAATCCAATCAATGCAATCAATCCAATCAATCCAATCAATGCAATCAATCCAATCAATCCAATCAATGCAATCAATCCAATCAATCCAATCAATGCAATCAATCCAATCAATCCAATCAATCCGGCTCAGCCAACCAAACCCAACCTTTTCCATTCCAACTCCGATTCTAAGGTCACAGCAGTGCGAACTACTGCGGCGGCGGGACTTCATGTTTTCCAGTGATCCAGGGATGGGTCGGTTGGGGTTTGGATTGCACAACCGGTTTGACAACACAAAACATCACTAGGCATATGCACGGTTGAGGGTTGTGTTTAAGTGCTGTTTTTTGAAAGAGGAACCGGCAATCAAGTCGTTGAACATTGTTGCTTGTTGGTTGCTGTAATTGTTGCAGCTGGTGTGATGGCCCATGACATGACAATGCCAAGAGCAATTCGTAGGGAACCTGTGCCAAATTTGGACGCTCGTTGAAGCGTTGTAGGCCAAAGATGTACAGCGAATAAGTCACACTGCAGTTGCACTGATCTTTTTGGTGGCTTTGGATGACAAATTGTACACAGATAGGATAGTTTACAAGGTACACCACAAAATTGCATTGTAGCTGTAGAATGTTGAGCAGCTCCAACAAGACTTACACCCAAAGCTGGTCGCTCTGTATTGCCTCACCTCATTCCTTGCCGGTACCAAGTAGGTACTGATTTGCGATGGTGGAGTGTACACAACGATTCCTCTCTCCTAATGCCAGGAAGGGCCGGGGGCTGCAGCAAATGTGACTGCAACGAAAGCGCCAAGTCGTGTGTATTCTTGGAAGTTGAAACAACCAAATTTGATCTCCATCGATTTGCCTCATGGACAATGCTGCTTCCGGGTCGGTTCCAGGAGTGACACATGTTCATCCAACGCCATCAGCGGAAAGCATCTTGGCCCTGCGCGTTACGTCGTAGGGTGGCGACATCGGCACTGGGTCCAATTTCAAAACTAGGCTTGCGCGGGAAACTCTGCAGGTTCCAATATTGACAGAAGAAGCAGTCCACAATTTGGTTTAGGGATGTTACTAATGTAATTTGGTGTGGCTGTGACATGGAATCCCCACACTGATTACCACCAAAATGCTGGCGGGATGTTTCCAAAATTGGTTTAGCAATCAAAAGCTCCGTGTTGGTAGTTGGTTTGTGGTCGAAAAAGGTCGTACAAAGTACAGTACTCTGCCAGATTTCACAGGATTGTTGCGAGCGTTCCTGGGAAGAAATGGTGTCACGGCAGGATCAATTGTAAGTGTGCCTTCCCTGCTCCAGTCAAGAGTTCAAGCCGTTTTCTACCACATATGCAGTATCACATGCATACCAATGCATTTCAATTTACATGCATATGCCTATAATGTTTGGTATAAATGAATACTCTATATATATACACTGTATGTATACATAGATTACTCCTGGACATATAGATTTATATACTTATCTACATTTCGTAATTAAACTAGACACAGATAGAATATGAACGATTTGTTTGAACACATTATATGCCCATCCTATCTTTGCAGGCCAAGAAAATGTAGAGAGAGAGAGGGAGAAAAGACAAGTAGCATTCACAATGTTTTATAGCATCCGTTGTATCAATGTATCAATTCCTGCGAGCCAGCATTGTTGACTGCCATGGTGCTCACATGTTGTGTACCGCGCAGCCATTCATTCTTCCAAATTAAACGATTCATGAGATTAATCAGCACACACTTGCATGTGCATATAAAGGAATCAGACAGACATGTGTTGCTGAGCGATGCTTCAGTCACTCGCTTACTAACATGTTCTATCTATGTACAATTATGTTCACGCGCATGCACATAACAAACATGAACGTGTGATTTTGAATTTGTTTTCAGTCTATTGTGAGGAGCCAAGTTTTTGCAAATTGCGGTGTGCTTGATTGTTATTCGGCAAAGGTGCTTTGCAGCAGTTGTCGGTCCTTCTGTTCATGTGTCGTTGGCTATGACCCATTACTAGTCACTAGTCACTGCTTTGTGACCCATTGAAGTACCTGACATATAGGGATTGCTACAATGCTTTTGAAAAACCTATTGTGAGTGACAAGTGAGTATTTACATTGGTATGTTCAATGTGTGGTTGCTTATTCCAGCTGTTGGTCACAGCTGTTATGTCTCACGGTGTGGGAATACATGTTAATCAACCATGAACACATTTGATGCTGGAAAGTGATTGGATAAACGACTTCTCAACTGACCTTAGCAGTAGAGATTGGTTTCTTTGCTTCGCACATTTGGTATGTGCCAAAATAGTGGCGCCCCCCAAACCAAGTAAAATGATCATTTTTGGTGAGGCCCATTGGTCACCCAATGGCTTGGCACATACCTATGTGATCCAAGGTTTAGTCGAAGAACGCAAAAAGGTGAATCGAACAGATCCACCCAAGCAACTGGGCAGCATGGTTGGAGGCAAGACCTGCATCAGGCCGCCACTTGTTTTTCACACATAATTTACTAAACTCTGTATAGACACATATATTAACATATATATATATTTATTTATTTATTTATTTTACATATATATATATACATATAGATATATTCATATATACACAGATATTAAGATGTATAGATGGTATAAACAAATATATATATATATATTTTTGTATTTATATATGTATGTATATATAGTTATATATATGTATATATATACATGAAAAATATGCGTAGAGGAGAAAGGGAGATTACTCAAATGACGCTTTTGGGAATGTTGGGATCGGAGGCCTGTTTGCCCATGGTTTCGGGACCCTTTTGTTGAGGGACGAGGTTTCATACCTTGCCAGTTGAAGTGCAATAAATTGGGTCCGTTCAATGACCGCTATCAATGGGCATATCATTTGAGGTATCCGTTCATTGGCAGTTGATGAACTGACCACTGCAGTTGATCTCATATCATTTCTGAGCGGAGATCCTTTGAGGGCCAATTACTACTATTGGTTGTTTTGAACAGCATTTAGTTCTCCGACCAGGGCTGGGAAGTCCCCTTCTTCATTGGCACTCCTTCGACACAGCGACCGAGTTATTGGAGTTGTCCACTTCAGACTTCAACATTTCACCGATGAATTGATTCGCCTTTGGACGTTGCTTGGAATTGGGGGATTAAGATAGAACCTGATTGACATAACTGAGCGGAAACCACATAATCACAACGAATCCGATTGATTTAGAATTGGGGAATTGAAACCACATAGATGTCCATCAAATTACTTATAATTGGGGAATCTGGGGGATCATGATGATTCCCTATCATCCAGAATTGACCATTATTGAAAAAAGATAGAATTGTGTTTAGCACAGAAAACACACATTTCTTTGGCACAGAACCATATTTATGGATAAGCTTATGCTATCGATTCTAAACTGATCGAGGTGTGTGTGTGTGCGTTTGTGCGTGGGGCATGTTGTCTTAAGCACCCTCGCCAGAATGGGTTCCAAGTTCGAGTTCAGGAATG
>VSDK01015404.1:494728-524096 GCA_009767595.1 Symbiodinium kawagutii
AGCAGGAACACAGAGCTTTGCGACATGTTTGGGACATGGTAAAACATCCTGAGAGTGGCAAGTGGTTTTAGCAGGTTGATATGCACGAATACTCCCTGAACACCAGCAACCCAGATCCAGTTCAGAAAATATCCAGCTCAGATGTTGGCTTCGGTACATGCCAAATCCAAGAACCGTTGACATCCCAATTTTCTACATAGATGTGCTGACTCATATGTTCTTTTTCATCCAGGTTAACTCCAGCCCCATTCCTGTTGGTGCTAATATCATGGCTAGTGGTATTTACATTGATCATTGGTAATATCAGGTAATTGATCAGTAAAAAAGTACTAGCTAGTAGGCTAGTAATATCATATTACCCATACACGAATGATGAATAACTTGGTACAGCTTCCCACTGGCCGGCCGCTGGAGTTCAGAGCACTGAGGCCATGGCCGCTGGAGCTACCGATTTGCGGAAGCCTTGAATGGAGGAGCCATTCCGGTCATTCAGCTGCAGCCGGGACAGGGGTCGGATATAGATATCTACATTCCACCCGTACCGTCACGACATGTAGGTAGATAAATCATTGCTAGGCAGACACAAACATATGTGCGTGTGCAAGTACACACATGAGTATCCGACAAAATTATCAGATGAATAGATCAAGAAGGAACCTGCCTTGAACTTTGGTGAGGTCCACAAAACCTTCACAACCGATAGGGGACCACCCAGTACCGATACCCCTAGTAGAATAACTTGGTACAAGTTGGTTGTAAGACTTAATGAATGTATCAGTGCAAAGGCTCCCACTTCCCATTTGCAAAGCCAGACGAGCAGAGTAGTCAGCCATTGGACCTGCAATCTCCTTGGGGAAGGGTGATGTGACTAAAAGAGCCGACAACCCAGGGACAAGAAAATTGCTTGTAGAGTTCCTGCCTAAACAAGTTTTGTTTCCTGAGTGGCTGGCACTGCTTTGACCGATACCCCCAACCGATACCGACCGATACCCAATTGTTCAGAATTTATTTGCCAGGCACACCATGGAATGTGTGTGTTTCCTTTGGCCACGTGTTCTGGACGTTTTCGGACCATCTCGGACCAAAGTAAGGGACATCATAGGTCAGGAGCCAAAACAAGCAACAACTACTGAAGAAGAAAAGAGCCGATTTCATGGAAGAAGACAACAGCACCACCACAGACTCTACATCTTCAAGTTCAATTTCTGAAGAGTGACAAACAGCGTGCAAGCAAAGCAGCTGGTAATGAACGGAGTTACTTGCTGCAAAAAAAACAATTCCAATGGTATTTTGGATCCTTTTCTAGCCTTGAAGATGAGAAGAGAAAGAGGGGTATGGTAAATTTCTACAAAACCTTCACAACCGATAGGGGACCACCCAGTTTTGTTCATGTCAATTTCGTGAATTGATAATATTGTCCGCAACTCACATGGTCTTTAAATAAATGCGTGATACGTAGATTTATACTGTGATGGTTTATATTTGGCAGATATATTCTCTCAAGATATAGCACAATCGATGCGTTTTTCTCCTTTCCTGAATTGCCATGAAGGCTTGATCATAGCTGTAGGGTAGCAGTAATCCTTTTACCATCAAGGCCATACGGTTTGCGAAATTGTGAGTGTCATGCCGATTGCACAATTCTAAAACCCCCATTTCACCAACAATTGAGGTCCTGATTTTTTCATAAGCTGCACTAACTGACAGTTTGTTCTTGGTTCTTGCATCCTTGCCCATTTGCCCCTATGATCCTTTTACAGAACTAATTATTCATCAACTAGTTATTCATAATCAATGATTAATCCTACTGCCCCTATAATCCTATTATGTTTTGCCTTCGTTGTTCATCAAATGCCTGCAATACTGCAATAGCTTTTGTCGCTCAACCACCCATAATTGGTAACCATCTACCAACTTTTCAAGCTTAGTGACTTGGATTTGCAGCCAGGCCTGGCTCACCATGGTTAACCCTACAGGGTACCTTAACACCCCTAGAAATCCCGGTACCGGTTACAGCACAGTGTCAGGTGCTGGTCGCAGAAGGCTGGAAGCTTCCTTTGGACGAACTCGTTGCCCTTGGGATGGCACCAGGTGGGAGATGAGTGAAAGTAAGATCTTTCCTTTTTTCAGAGGCCAAGATTGGGGTTATGTCATGTATACATGATCATGTATGATTATCATGAATGATGTTACGATATTCAGAAGGTACCAAAAAATGAAAAAAGAGATATTATATAGAGAGAGAATTCATAGATATCCATACATCTATATGTAGGCATATCATATGTGTACGTACATGTTTTATTTGATGTTATATTGATATATGTATATATGTCAAATGCATATACATGTGACATGTGTATTAACATTTCAACCAGGAGATAGTCCGGGCCCTGCTCGCTCTCGGATGCGAAAGGGTTAGGCCCTTAGTTTTGTTGCATCCCTTTCTGAGCAGCCTTTGTGTTGGGGACCTTTGGGGAGGCCGGAATCACGGATGCGATCCGCTTGGTTGATGGGACAAAAGTGCGGGAGTCGAACCTGAGTACGTCGTGATGTGTCGTGAATCCTCAAAAGGTTTAGGGGTTAGGCAGGTGCCATCAATGAATATTCTTAACTAGTTTGCATAGAAATATGTGTTTAAGACTAAGACTTGGAACTGATTTTGCTGATCCTGCAGTTTGAGTCGGTGAGTGCCTTGGAACTGCATCAACTATGCCCAAATCTTGTGTCAGTACTTCATTCCTCTCCCATGAAATTATCATGTTGATATTATATATGATACATATATATATATATGTATGCACAAACATTTGATCACTTTGGGTAAGAATCTAAGTAAGCCATCCAAAGCCAGGCAGGGATGTTGCAATTTTCTGCCCATGCCCAAGGATTGGGAGCAAGTGACTGTCCAACGGCCAGAAAAAATGAGCCAAGCTGTACCAGCTTTGATAGAGACTTGGCACTATCTTGAGAGAGTTTCCAGTTTGCAGGCTTCTAGAAGAATTCCAACATCCTGGGAAGATATTTGGCCACGGTTTGGCGCACAACTTTTGTCAACAACACCTGCCTGACAAGTGTTGTGTCTTGCAGAGTAGAGTGAAGGAGGGGCCGAATGCATCCATTCAACTACAGTATATCAGATTTCTTAGATTCAATCCTCTCCGCCAAGAGGCATATAGAACGAAGATAGAGACAGTGAGAGAAGCCGCTTGGACCACACCTTTGTTTTGCTGACGGAGGCGGCGATCCAACTAACTGGCATGGTGCGGAGAGGGTGCAGACGACTTCTACTAGTTCAATGGCCCCAAAAATGAAATACAAACAAAACCCTTAAACGAAACAAGGATGGGTTCTTTGCACGTGAAGGACCACAAGAGTTTCCTGTTGCTGGTGCGTGTCCTGCGGCTGTTGACGTCTCTCCCTGTCCTTTCCTGGCGTTTGGCCAAATCAAAAACGTCTCAGTAACTTCTTGGGACCTCCCAGGATAGGGTCAATCTCGTCGCTGCTGAAATGGTCTGTTTGGCTTCCGGGATGACCAGCTTGCCACCCATGCTGCTGAAATAGCTGCTGCACTGACGGTGTTTTTTGGCATGTTTATTGACACACGTTCCATGTGACTGATGCTGGGAGCAACTTGTTGAAAGTCCTTGAAAGCTTGACCTTTGCAACTGAGGAAAGCTTGATGCTTGCCTGCAATCATGACGGGATGAAAAAAATCTCACATGGGCGAGCACTCAGATGAACGAAAGCCTACTCTATCTATATATCACTTGCAATAATTAGATTGTGGAATACAAGTACAGTACTATTCCGTATTTGTTTATTTCAACTTGCTGTTTTGTTAAAGTCAGGTATATGTTGCAAGAACAAGTCTCGCAATGACTTCCGTTTTTGCTAAGCATTTCGGTGATGCCTGCTCACTATAGGCGTCGTGTGTGGTAATATGTGTACATGTCAAACACACACAAAAAAAACGCACTCATAGACAATTGTTTGCACATTATCTACCTGCCTCTCTACAATTTCCTTAGTATGTGCTTTTGCGTTTACATTTGTGTAGTATATACTGTATGTATCTTCAAGTACACACATGTTTGCATGCAGGAGTACGCGTATCCACAACCTTTTGGGCTATTGTTAGGCTAAATGATGATCCATCACGTTCAAAGACTGCCTCGTCTTGGATGACGGCAAGTTCAATCATAGAGGTACGCCCGCCCCATCCAAAAATTGCATGTACACTACACAAATATGTGCTTGCATCGACATGTGATGCAATATGATGCAATATGATGTAAAGTAGCGTAGCAAACAAATCAATATGTGTGTAAGTATACCAAGACGAACTTAGACAATGCATATTTACATGCAAAGATACATTTGGGGCAGTCATGCATGTGCGAACCATCTCTGTCCCAAACCACTCGCCAACGGAGCCGGCAGTAAAGGAATCGAAGTCCCAGTGCGATCAATGCAACGCACTGGCGAAGCTGGGTTGCACTGGGATCGCACCAATGGACACTCTTGAGAATACAGTGGAAGTCCTGGATAAGAATCCCAAATCTGTGGTCCAGGGTCCCTCAAATTCTTAATTTAGATTGCTCAAGGTTTTCCACGTTCCCGGTCCGAGGGTCCCTTAATTTCTTAGCAGTTTCTTAAGTATGTATTCCAATTATTCTTGTTATAGAAAACCGGATGATTTTTTTACAGCCGTGCCTTTCCTCAGATTTGATTTTACGCTTGCAAATTTGCAAGAAGCCACCCTCACAACACTTTCCAGTCCTTGAAAAGAATGCCGGTGGCTCAACACTGGGCTTGCGGGTCCGCAAGACAAAAACAACTTTTCGGAGCTTGAAAAGTTCTTTTTTTGTTCCACGGTTGGAAAACTGATTGAAACCGGCTTCAAAACACTTTCCGGGCCTTGAAAAGAATGCCGGTGGCGCCAATCTAGGCCGGCGAGCCCGCGAGACAAAAAAAAAATTCGAGGCCCGAAAGGTTTTTTTTGCTTTGCAAGCCGGGTGAGAAACATGCATGCTCGCAGGGACGTTTTAAAAGTGCTGGTATACAAATCTTGGGACAAGCTGGGTATCTATGTCTCATACTACCTGGTTGGTTATAGGTGGCCCCCGGGAAAGCCTTCTCCCACCCGAGGAGTCGAGGCTGTGTATCAGAAGTTGATGCTCGGCAGCGCATGTTGGTAAGGATGAACCCCCCAACCACCATGGGCGTACATGGGTACCATGGGCATGTTCATGGTGCTACCCCTTGGAAGCAGTTAGGGCAACCAGGCTGCCCAGCATTGGCTTCAGTCATCATCAATTTCTTAGTTCCTTGGGATGGTGAAGTGTGACCAACCTGGAGGGGAGCTCAGCACTTGTCATGGATAAGAAGCCCCGCTAGCCAGAGCAGATCCTCGAGAGATTGAAGCACTATTTGAATTTGGACCACTTGGCACTCGCCATTTTTTATTTCCTATGGGAAAAAAACATTTCAAGAGGTTTGGAGGTTAATCCCGATGGATCTACAATGATCTATATATATATATATGTATATCATTGTATATCCATATGGGTATGTGCCAAAATAATGCACCCCAAAACCAATCCAATGGTTGCCTAGTAAAATCATCCTTTTTTGGTGGCTTATTGGTTTCCCAATTTTGGCACATACTGGATTTGTGACCATGGCTGGTATTGTGAAGATGTTTCCCCGAGTTGGATTTTGCGTTCGGCTTTTCTATTCACTCCGTTGGGTTAGTTGTGGCATGGTACACATGTGCTGGTGGATCATGGATGTACCAGGTAAATTAACTCGCTATCAATTCAGTCGCGCTGGCCCCCAAACCATGTATGGATTCCTTTTCCATCAGGGTTTCGTAGGGTTTCAGTATTGTTTGATATGAGGGGAAGGACATGGCGCAGTAGTACCACCATCTAGTGAGGAGGTTCACATTCCATGCTGTAACCTCACAAAACTGACTCTGAGCATTTGGTTCTAAAATTCTATAGATGATACATGCTGCTAGGTACTTAGGCCCTTCTGGCTGAATCAAATCAGTGCTACCAAAATGGTGTCCTGTCTCCGCGCTAGGATGGTCACCCAAGAGATTCGACACCTTTCGTTGCTGCGCTCGGCTGCTTTGTGGAAGCGCAACTGGCGCGAACGTGAGAAGCAGACGTTGCGCATGCTGGTGGATCGTGTCAGAAGTGAAGAACTGCGACGTGCCAATCAGACGAAAAGAGAAGCGCCGTTGAGGTTGCGCGTGTGAGATGAAAAGTCGTTTCGGGTGATCATGTTGGTTCCTAAATAGCTCGGCACCACCAATTTATCATGGCGCTGCACACTGGAATAGACATGAATTGACTGTTTGACAGGATGTGTACATATTTACACGCGTCATGTACAATAATTACATATAATTACATATATTTGACTGCTCCATCTATTTATATATTTGTGTATTTGATCTTATCTTTGTATATTTTGGTTCCCTTGTATATACAGTTGCAGGTGTTGCAACCCAGGAAGAGTTCGCCATGACCTTCTACGATATCGACCAGGGCTACGGACGAGCTGGAATTGAAGAGGCGAGAGCTGTGCAGGGTGTCCAACAGGCGCTCTGTACCACTGATCGGTGGTTTCTCAAGCCATAGGGGACCCTAAAAATGGTTGGTTTATTACTATAAATGGTTAGTAATGGATGACTGGGGGGTACCCCTATAGGCCCTATGACTTGAGAAACCACGATCATTTGGTGGAAATATTTCCACCACTGGTCACTATTGTCCACCACTGATCATTGTTGGAATTTTCAATGTTTTTTTGAAATTGTTATCGTGATCATATTGGAAATTGGTACTTTCCAAAAGAATTTCCAAGAATGCACCATCAATTCAGGTCGCCATGCATGGACAACCAGAATGGTTGCATGATCACAGCAGTACAATGTCCACCATTACATGTTGCAGGTTTCAACTCGCTCTGTCGGAAAACACATTGACCAAACCGAACTCGTCAAGGTCTTTTTGCGTGGTATCATAATATATATATATATATATATTATATATATATATATACGTATATAAAATATATATATATATATGATTATGTATATGTTTGGCCATACATGTATATATAGCCATTTTTTGCATTCCTAAATGCACATGGGTCCATTTGACTTAGTGCCACGGTTTGGTGAACTTCGCGCATATGAACATGTTGATTAAAATTGGCATACATGTTCTTTTACAGATGTTCAACTGCAACTATTTGTGGCTAAACACGTGCAACACATTTGTGTACATACTAGCATTGCTTGCAGGTGTTTGTAGAACTTCGGCATGTATGTTAGCTTACATGGTGATTTCTCAAAATAGGGGACCCCTAAATCATCCTTTACAAACCATTTACGGTAACAAACCAAACCTTGTAGGGGTTCCCATGGGTTCCCTATGGCTAGCACCATCTCTATACCAACGTGTCCATCGCAGGATCCACTTTCAGTGGCCTCCCCAGTGGCAGGTCATGATCCAGGGCGACTGGACAGTGGCCATAGTGTCGTTGCTTGGCACCGGGTACAACGTGCCCTGGCTGTCCCGGTTGCCCTGGCTATTGGGGATGCACCCGCCATGGCTAATGGCGCAGAGAGGACTCAAAACGCGAGATGCCATTGGAAACCCAGGGACCACAAGTGACCACAAGTCGTAGTCTTGTTTGGTTACGTGTCGGAACGGAACCAATGCGCTACTTTTGGGACCTAGTGATTTTGACCTATGCCCACTGACTTGAGCCTTTCAACAAATCCACAGCAGGTTAATTGTTGGTCAGTGGCGGGTGTCACGGCATGAGGGTTTCTTGCCTCGTTGCCTGGTTTTTGGTTGCTTGGTTCATGTTAGGGTATTCTAGGGCTTCTACTGCTTGCTACCTCCTAGCAACTATCAACTACACATCTATTTGCCTACTATTGCTGCGACTACCTTATAGCATTTAGCACAGAGGCGGCAACTGTGACCACAAAGAGCACATCATCATCATCATCATCATCATCATCATCATCATCATCATCATCATCATCATCATCATCCTCATCATCCTCCTCATCATCATCATCATCACCGGGTCTTATAGGATTTCTCACAACTCATTTGATACATCCAACATCAAACAGGATCAAACAGCCATTGTTGGACTCTGTGTCGAAGTGATTGTTATCTCGCGTCCCCCAAAGTTGTCTGGTTACTGATGCTTTGTGCTAGTCATGTGTGCAATATGCTCTCCGAACAGCATCAGAAGAGGCGTGACAAAAAGCAGCAGTATGAAAGACCAAGGAAGACCATATGATTGAATTCTGCAGCGCAGTGTGCCAAGATGGATGCACAAAATGTAAAATGGCAGGGCATTCCCAACAGTTGATAGGATAAACTACGGGAACCCCTACAAGTGGTTAAAAACAAGGATTTCCTGTGACTTTACCATGGCCAACCTGGTGAGACATGCATTGATTTGGTTCCAAGGGTGGTGGTATCATGTGCTACCGGTATCCCAATAGTATTTCCACAGGTAAGTCACTGTGCTATGCGTTCGGGTTACTTCGGGCCAGATACCACTGGACCCCTGCATGGTAAACATTTGTAAACATGGTAAGCAGGTCTATTTGATAGTGACAAGATGCGACAATTGATTAGTATCATCAAAAGCCAGCGGTTAACAGTTTGGTTTGGGAGGGCTATTCTGACAACCACATTACTTACACGTCAAGTTCTGCGCAAGTTAGGACAGGACCTTTCTGTGGTTCCACGTTTGGTCCAAGGAAGCACACTGGCATCGCCGTGGAGCATTCCCCCCATTTTCGAAGGATCAAGTGCCTCGCACTGATGCCATGGAATCATGGAGGGGATGGGGAAAACCCAGGGGGACGAGCATGGGACAACGATGGGACCCGTCAGTGCGACGAACCATCAGAATGTTTGTTCGTGACTCTCTCCATTTTTTGATCTGCGGGTCTTTACAGGATACCTCAATTGTTCCTTTCAGTACAAGAGCAGGTGCGGTGGCGGACCCCCTCCGATCCAAGCAGGGTGACCCGAGGCCAGCCCGTGGCGCGAATTAGACCGGCCCTTCTTCATTCTGCCCCTTTGGGGAGATGTTCCCTTTTTTTCTAAGGATTGGCTATCATATTTTCCGATGATTGCTCGTTGGTGGTTTTAGACCATTTATACTAACATTCTAGCTGTTAGAATATTTAAAAATTAAACGTATGCAGTTAGAATAATAGTTTGTGGGTAGGTTTGCGTATTCTAAGTGTAGAAAGTGATCCAGTCAGAATATTACACACATATGCAGTTAGAATATTGCATAATTTCTCAACTCAGAGCTTTCATTTCCAAAACTCATATGTGTCATTATTATCATCATGCATGACTTGGTACCATCACATGTTTCATGAGGAATATTCTAAGTGCATGTGAAATATTCTAAGTGCATCTGGAATATTCTATCTGCAAAAAATCTCACCCACTACGAAAATCCAACAAAATCCAATCTCAGAATTAAACCTAAACATTCTAAGTGCTAGAATGTTAGTATACATCCATTTACTTTCCCTGGTATTTAGAATGATTGGTTGGTTGACTAATACTAGTTTTGTGATGTAACCACCTAGGTGAATGATTCGATATGGGAATCCCTGCCAAACCATCATACTCAGGAAGTTCAGCTTGGTGCCCAGAACTGCCCATATGGGCTATCCACATATTGAGTACTGTCAGCAGTAAAGAAAACACTATCAGAGTTGTGAGCAAACCACCAGCAAAGTGCGGGGTGTCAGCTACTTATGGACCCATTCGATTTCCCTTCTTATTTATTGATTGACCACGATTTATCCTTTAATTCTATATCCTCGTGGATGTTGATTTTGATGGTCATATTGCCACTATACTTATACTGCCCAGCATTTTAGCGGCTTAACCTGATACTTCGCATGCCAGCATACTGCTTCATGGTGTGTTGTATATGTGCTAAGTTGGATCATACAACCGACATCCATGGGTATTGTTGTTGGTGATCAAATTTGCGTTGTTCGTTGCACCATGGCCATACCACCCTGTTGTTGGCTAATGTTGGCCATAGCCATTGTCAGGTCGCAATAGCCACGAGATGTCTATGTACGGCTGTTTTTTGTTGTTGAACCCGGGTGATGAAATTAACGCGCACAACAGCTGCTATTGATTTAGCATGTGTTGCGTGCTGTTAATCTTGACTCTACTGTTTGTTTCTGTAAAAGTTGATGGTTCAAAACACCGAATATCGTTTGCTTTGCCCAAATTCATGAACCATTTGGTTTGCATCACCCTTTTGGGGATGATTGACACCACACATTCCATCAAGTTATACATGAAAGCATATCAAATCACCCTACATAACTAGGAATTACAATATATCCCGTGATTCTGGGTTGTTTACTATCTTTTGATACTGAACATGTTCAAGAGCTAAAATGTGTTCTTGACCACCAGCAAATATTAAGTTCAATCATTGCATTCCCATATTTCCCTGTTTTACCTATTGCTGCTTGTCTTTGAACACCTAATTCATCAACATTCATACTGTAAACCACCAGTTCGTTCCCTCAAGTTGAACTCATACTATAACATTTTAGTTTTGTTCGCAATAGTGTTTGTTCACCAGTTATATATTCAATATAAGTATATAGTCTATCTAAAAACTATGACATTCCTATATTCAGAATACTATAGAACTAAACTAAACATCATTTTTGCACCAAGTTTTAAGTTTATATATGAATATAGGAAGGACATAGATTTAATTTGCCCCCTGTTTTTGTTCACCAGCCTCCTCGGTCCAATTCCGCTCCCCGAGGTTTGGCTCCACGCTGCCGGGAATGGCAACTCGGTGCCGGGCGTTTCGATGCGCTTACCGTGGTACGGTACCGGTGGTACCCCCATGGTGTGTGATAAGGGTCAACCAAAATGACCTGATCAGCAAGATATGGCTATGGGTCAAAATTAACCAACCAACTAATGGAGGATTTACCAACAACAATAAGAGAAAACAATGGTTAATGATGGGGAACCAGGGGTACAGGGTTTTGACCCACAGCCATATGGAGGTTTCTCAAGTCATAGGGGTACCCCCAAGTCATTCTTTATTTACCATCCATACTAGACTAATAAACCAACCATATTTAGGGTTCCCCATTTAGAGATCAGCAACACATGATAGTCAGCTTTACGACAAATGGCCAAACAATATATTACTTTGACGAGCAAGAACGAGCAGGTATATCGACTCATAATCAGCTCCTTGGGCCCTCAACATTCACACTAATGATATCAGCTTAGAGATGATTATGAGGGCCAACTGTTCCACTAATAATATCAGTTGTTACACTAATAATATCAGCTTAGATATAAACAATTCACTTTGATTCAACATCATTTAGCTGATATATTAACATTAAGATAAATATCAATGATGTTTATATCAGCTGCTACACTAACATCAGCACGAAAACTCCGTCGAATTGGTTGCCGTCACCATCTCTTGGACTTAGCTGCCGTCACGTTCCACCAAGGCAATGGACAGCCCCACGCATCCACTCACTTTGACAGAGGAGCAATTCCGAAAGGTGCCGTGGCTTGGGGCCGTGCATAAGCCACCCATCTGGGCGTGTTCGGAGAACCCGGGAGAAACCGGAACGAAAACCCGGGGGAGAACTCGCTCTGAAGATGAACTTGAGTTTGTATGTACTTGGAAGATCTGAGTCAGCGATGTCCTTTTGGAATGGAGATGTGCGTTGGTGGACCATGGCCAGTACATGTGTTCATGTCGGGGGAATATTTCTCTATGCAATGGGTGGGTGAAGTAGATGATGTGCAGTATCAAAAAGATGTGATAGGTCATTTTTGGATGTTCACAGCTGATGATGGATGAAAACACTTATTCCACGAAGATGGTGGCAGAGGTGGGGATCATCCCCGGAGATTTACTCAGATTATCAATCATAATTTGTATACGCATCACATCCCAATCTACTACCGATTGTTTGTACATGATTGTTTAATTTCGTATTTCAACATATATATATATATATGTTATAATGCATGTGTTGCATTATTTGGTATTTACACATGTGCGCTACTGCAATGTATATATATATAACTCATCTGAGTTCATGATCATCCCCAGATAGGTACAGTACTATTCGGGTTGTCGGGTGGCAAGTCATGATGGCCAAGTTGGGCCTTGAAAAGGGTTGCTAAGCCGCTAAGCAGCAAAAATCTTCGCTGCATTTGGCTACGGTCATGGTGACTTGTCATTTTGATCCACTTTGGCAGTATTTTTTTAAAGTCGTACTTGTAACTTCTGAGACATTAATGTGCAAGTTGAACATTACCATTTCCCATAGGTCAACCGGCAGCATATTTCCACGGTGGATTTTCCACGCAACCAGGTGCGAGTTGACCATGTCAACAGTTGCACTGTCCCAGAGCAGCCCCGTCTCCAGGCAGTGACTGTGCGATTTAATGATGTAGACTCTTTTCAGGCGGGGCTGATGAAGCCATGGGTCAACATTCACCATCCTTCCCGTGGACATACCAACAGCTGAGGGGTGCAGGGTTTCGATCCACATCTAGGGCCCGCGCTGAGCTGATGTGTTTATTGCTTGCGCATGGTGATGGGTTTTATAGATATGAAACTGGTGTCGAATTGAAACCATCACTGTTGTATACTGTATACTGCTTTTGCATACGTAGACGTACATACGTATATACATATATATATACACATACATATCAGATCCAAGGATTGTGGTGTTGATTGGAAACATACCGAAGACCCTCCAGTTTCTCATCCATGAATGGGTTTCCCTGAGAAGTTTCAAAACAAACACTTAAAAGCAACTTGGGAATGGAAATATGTTTCACCTAATGGGAAATCGATACGTAGCCTATAGAGCCATTTCTTTATTCGGAATTGGTGAAGTCAGAAAGCCAAAATGAAGTTGTTGAAAATTGTTGAATATCTATACTTTCTTCATGTTTGCGATAAAAGCCAGGGCATATCGGGCTTGGACCCACATGCTTTGACCCATGTGCGCCACCCCATGTGCGCCTCAGGTCCGTTTAAGTGTCGGCAGCCTCAGAGACTGTGGGAATGGCAGAGGGGCGCAGCCTGCATGGCCTGCCACGTCTTTCGTTCGAGGTCCTCAGTACAGGAGCCCACCATCGTTTCTTTGAGTTCGCAGGAGCGGTGTGGCAGATCATGGCGGTGAGATCCATTCGCTGTATCTTGCTGTTGGGACATGCACCTGAAGTGATGGCTGTTAAGATCCTATGCCAAAAAGAGGATTTGGGTTGTTGGGATGTTGGTGTACTGCACTCAAGGGTATCTACTTAACACCTCAGGAAGCATGCCATGGGAGCCGACACACAAAAAAAGTGCACCTTTTCAGTTGCATTCAATTGCATTGAGGGACTGTTGAGTCAAGAATCTATCCACACTTTGGGTCCCTTCAGATGGGACGCAGACCCTTGTTTCACATGCAGTGTTCAGCGATCCATCAAGCATCTTTAAGGGTACAGCTGAAGGATACGAGCACTAACAAAAAGAGGACTGGTGACCTTTGGTACAGAAAGCCGCGTTATCAACCCCTGTTGCAAGGCGAAGCTTCGATTCTTTGCGCTCACTTGCCCAATGGTGGAGAGCCTCCAGTGGGAAAGGCATATTGGAATCCCAAGAAGCATGTGTCTTGGTGCAAGGTGGAGGGGACTTGCGGCTGAGAGCAATAGGCTAATATGAAAGAAATATGCGGCTGGATTTGTTCAAAAGGAGAAAGATGGGCACTGAAGAAGACACATCATGTATGACATGGGTACAGGTAAATTCCAGGTACACAGATACATAGAGCAACAAAACACTGATAGGTCCATGTTACTCCTGACCAAATGTGAGGCTCCAAATCCAGTTGAAACTATCCAACGATGGCCTTCTGATCCAGCGTCCGTAGTGACCCAGCCCCACTTGGCTCATCGCTTTCCCACGCTGCCACCATGAATCTGGTCCGCAGTTGAAGTTGGGGATCCAGGATGGTACCTCTTCAGTAGCAAGGCCCAGACCCATCGGTAGATTTCATGACGCATAGCCGATCAGATCCTTATGACCCAAGAGTTATCGTTCCAGTTGCACCAGAAAAATCCAGAAAAATGATCCTTTTTTCTTTGGTCATTGGCATGAATGTATAGTGTGACTGGTACATTGCAACATATTGCCAGAAAATGATCCTTCAATGGACATGAATGTCTAGAGTGATTGGTAATGGCAGCACAATCATGCATCGTTGTAAGCTACAAAGTTGTACACTACTTGATGATACTTTGGCCTTTCAGTAGACGTGCTTGTATTTGTACATTATTGGAATATGCTTGAATATAATGATTATAATGGATCTTATTATGCATATACATGTACATATAAATATATATATATACATTTATACATGTATATGCTGGTTTGTTTCTTTACAGGGATGCCAATTTCCATGGATACCCAGCCACAGTCGGTTTGCCACAGGCACCACCTGGACTGATTCCTCGAAAACCCTTCGAGGTGCAGTTGCCCTGAGATTTCTGTAGGTGACCTGCTGATTTTACGTTCACTTCGATGAGGTTTATTGAAGAAAAATCAGCAAAACCTACAGATTTTGAAACATAACTGTTGAAACAGCATGAAACAGCTTTGATTTGTTGAACAAAAGGTGATTTTAGGTTCACTAGTTGATGAGATATAGCGATTTGTAGGCAGAGTTGTTGGGGATTCGCTCGTGAGATTCACAGTTTGGATTTATCAAATTGGATCAAGTCTAAGACTGAGCCCGGCTAGTTGATCAGCTTACACCTCAACTGAGCATTGGGACGTCAACGGCCGCAGTCATCAGAGCGGCTGACCCAGCAAGTTCGTCCCAGGTCCCAGGGTTTAGATCCTCTGCAGCACTCCCTGAAATGGGTAGCTAGCATTGAAGCAGGAGGCCATGGAGGATGTACTGAATTTGGCAGCTTGTTGTCTCATGTTACAAGCATGGATTTGGGCGGCCAAAGTCTTCGATTGTGGAAGAGGAACATCGAAACTTAAATGTGTCGTTTTTGCAGGGCTGGTTCATTTGCCACACATTGCTGACCTTGTCTCAAAATCGAAGTACTGATTAACCAATGATGAACCAAAATTTGAGCAGCGTGGGCCTTGGGGGACTGTTCAACCAACGATGAGCCACACATCACACTGATTGATACGCCCCTATTATGTAGTCACCAACCAGAGGATCAGGTTCAACGATTCTGCGGTCTCACGCTCAGACTGTGGCCATCACAAAGAAACAGTGGGTCTTCGAGGGTTGGAAGGCCGGGAATGCTTGGGAACCGAGCTCTGCCAAAGATCTGGCTATGGCCGATTTATATAGAGTTGAAGCTGAGGGTCAAAAGAAGTATGGACCCTCTCACTAAAAGGGACGTAGTTTTTTGATGTTAGTCGTCACCAAAATGGGCGTTTCTGAGAACGGAGGTACTCCCAAATCATCCAATGTTGATCATTTTTGATTAGCAATGTTTTTTGGGTTCCCACATGTAAAAACAAAATGATACTCTGGACTGACGTTCCCAATGCAGCCGACTGTTGGATCGTCAGTGGCTTCAGCTGACCTCTGCAACAGCACTGGAAGTTCAGGTGACCAAAGGAGCAGCTGTGCATCACAATGACATCATCTTTGGTGGAAAAGTTGTGCTGGGCAGCTCGATTTGCAAATGCATAATTTGTGCTTTCTCAATAATTATCCTTAAGAAACCCCAAAAATGGTTGATTTACTACCATAAATGATCAATAAACTGGATGATTTGGGGGGTCCCCGATTTTGAGAAACACCCAGTTGAAGTTCCATGCGATTCTTAGATATTCTTGTGAACACAGGACAGAATGTTGTGGACCAACAGGAGTGAGCCGATCCCAGCCGCATGGTGGGACATCTCTCTGCAGACACATGCAGCAAAAACCGTGTTGGCTTGCGTATTTTCATTGGTATATCTACGTAGACTGCATCCTGGAGAATAGCTTTCTTATGCTTTCATGTAATCAAGGTCGTCAATTCAGTGTCACTACAAGATGGAAGTATTTTCTTGTGCCGCACCCCAAAAAGATGCAAACAGTAGTCCCTTTGTTTGCCCGGTGGAGGAGCACGGATGACTTTTGATGTTCGATTGTGGGCCAATGTAGGACTCAGCTTAGT
Source organism: Symbiodinium kawagutii (assembly GCA_009767595.1). Taxonomy (NCBI): domain Eukaryota; class Dinophyceae; order Suessiales; family Symbiodiniaceae; genus Symbiodinium; species Symbiodinium kawagutii. Next base: position 511,023 of record VSDK01015404.1, read on the forward strand.
CGCAATATTTTGATTAATTGCAATGATGACCATGATGCTGACCATGGCATCATTCTTTGGCCAGTGAGCGCAAAAATGATGATGGCCGAGTGACTGACTGACTGGCTGGCTGAATGCCTGGCTAGATGCCTCATGATCTTTCAGCTGTGTACCAATGCCAGTTTTGTGTAGGTTCTTTAGCCGCCAACAAACATCAATGAGATCAATGACCTGTTGACCTCTTCCATGTCTTGCCTGTCTCTGAGGAGAGGAGCTGAAACACAACATCACCTTTGAGTCGCCTGCCAACGGCACCGTTTCTCGTCGCAGCAACCCGTGTCACAAACTAGGCCCAAGCTGTGACCTCGTTGTTCACCTGGAGATGCTGCACCAAAGCAGATATTTGTTGTACTGTTTGATCACCTGTTGGTGATTCCCAAGTTGGTGGTTGATGAATCAACAAAAATCCAGGAGGGTTTCTTAGAATTGGGGATCCCCAAACTGGATGGTTGATCATTATAAAAACTTGCAGGAAGAAAATGGATGATATTTGGAGGTACCTCCAATTTTAAGAAACCCCAGTATGAGTATCGTCGGCATGGTATAATATGATTATTCATCATGCATCATTGCCAAGGGCAATGATGCAGGAGTTCGTCGAAAAGTGTGACATTGAAGGAATTTGAAATATCACCCATTCCTTGTGCCGGGACCCTTTGGACGACATTGAAATGCCGAAGCATCGAAACGGTTGGGAATTCCACGGACCCTGTTTTGGTGCTTAGTCATTTCAAGATAGATCGTAGTTCCTAGGTAGAACAACATGATTCTTATCTTGTTCACAATAGAAATTCGGAATATTCAGAATTATTATGTTCCTTCTGATGATGTATGCTCTGTCTCCAGCTATCTCCAACAAAAGAAATGTTTCTCGGATTTGCACTAATGAGCAGAGATTGATTTACATTGATCAGCACAGGAGCACAGAATGCGGTAGCGCAGGTCATTAAACCCCTTCTACTGTGAGGGAAATGCGTTGACCAGTTGTGTGTGCACTCATTTTTGCTGTATGGAATCCGAATTTGTATCTACGCAGATTTGATAGGACTGTTTTGCAAAAGACACATTATGTTCATAGCGGCAATGGACCTCACCAACTAGCAAACCAAGTAAACGAAACGGGTGTTCGTTGTATCCATCCATCCATCCATCCATCCACCCACCATCCATCCATCCATCCATCCATCCATCCATCCATCCATTTGTCTATGTGTCCATGTGTCCATCCATCCATTTATTTGTCCGTGTGTCCATCTGTCTGGTTGTCTATCTATCCATCCATGAATATATTTATATACCTATGTAACTTTTGTATAGATATAGTTATAATATATATATATACAGTATTTATATTAATATATTTATATATATATATATATACATACCTTTCTATCCTCCCTGTATCCTCCCATCCAATCCTGTCAGTTTACTTTTGCCAATGGATACTACATCAACGGCAGTAGCATTGCCTAGGTGACGAAGTTGTTGCCGTCTTTTGGCTGCAAAGGTTGCGGTGATGCCACGGCTGACGGTGCAATACAAATTTGACAGCTGATGATTCCGGGAAATGATTGATAATGCTGTTTGCTAATGGTGATTGTGTCAACCATGATACAATTTATGTATTGGCATCATCAGTAGGACGGATGGATGAGACCTGACAAAAGTATCACGGTGGATGGGCCACCAGTACCGATTTGTTTATTGCAGTTGGCTCGCTCCGCGAAAGGTAGATGTATGGTTGCGCAATCAATGAATCACGGTGACATGAACTAGCCAATAATGCTAATTAGCCTTTTTAAGACAATCAACACCATTGGAGTATGTGGTTTTCCTGGAATGATCCCAGATCCCCCATGAATGATAATTTCAATGGAGAAATTACCAATAAGCTGGGGTATCCACAAGTACGGACAGTTTGATCAGCCTTGGTTGTGCCCGCATCGCCAGCGGGGTTCACCATCCGCTGTTACCCTCTGGTAATCAGCTACGGCTTGCTGGCTGGGAAATGGTGATCTGGAAATGGCGGAGGATCCAACCAGCGCCAGAGGGTATCAGTTCAATCAAAACATTCCTCGTCAATCAGTCAGCATTCGCGATCAATGAACAACCATCGGTTGAGCATCAACAGAGTGGCACTGAAAGAATTTGGGGAATCATCAGGTCGGTCACCATGGTGAGCTGGTTCGTCCTGTGAACAATTAGGTATTGCTAACCACAGCCTTTATTAATGAGAGTCACTACATCCTTACTCATCAGCATCCTTCTCATCCATGATCGTTGACCACTAAAGCAGGATTGGTTTCCCACCGGATCGTTTTTCTTTTGCAGTAGCGCGGGCACTGCGAAGCCAAATCGGGAAGGTGGCCACAGTCTTCACTTACGCCAGGTTTGCCTCAATGGCCGGGTATATTCGTTTGGGTCTGAGTTGATTACTACTAGTATTACCCAGTCGCTGGTAGACCCTTGCCCGGGGCCTGTGAGTGAGCGTGAGCGCCTCAGGCAGGTGAAGGAGGGTGACAGCATTCTGCCTGATGTGGGAGTAGCAGTCATCAAATTTCCGATTGTGCGACCACCTGGCTTGACTGTGTCTTCCAGTCTTCATTATGACGCCTGGCTGAGGTTTGGACAGGGGATATGGACTTTAGTTTGAGGCTGAGATGTTTTCAAGATGAACATACATATATATATATATCATATGTGTGTGTTTATACTGTATATATAATGTCTATGTATTGTTTCATTGATACATGTTCATAGTGTATCTATAATGTCTATTGCGACTATCGTGTTGTTTTTGGGTTGTTCTTGAGTGCACAACAGGCACTACAGTAATTGGACAACGATATCATGTTGCAGGCATGCTGCAATATGCCAATGTTTCATCCATAGAATGTCAGTTTGCATCTCGGATTAATTACCAGTAGTACCGCACAAGGCGGTGGCGGAAGTTTCCAAGATAGGAGCACTATAGGAGTGTGCAGTTGTGGTTGCGACGATTGATTGTCCGAGGGATCCGAGAACTGAACATCACTTGGGCCTGACTTCCTAGCAATGTGAGCATCGATCTGGCCACTTGACTGGCAGCCTATCTGTCTAGCTATCTTTCTATCAGTGGATCAGTTTTCTTTCTGTCTGTCTGACTGTCTATCTATCTATCTATCTATCTGATGATCTATTCGTTTATCTATCTGCCTATGTACTTGTCTTTCTATCTACCTCACTATCTATCTTGTCATCTTTCTGGCTATGTATCTATCTATCTACCTGTCCATCTATCTATTTATCTATCTGCCTATCTATCTATCTGTCTACCTATCTACCGAATTATTTGTCTGATGATCTATGTGTCCATCTGTCTATCTTTCTGTCTATCTACCTGACTATCTATCTACTTTTCTATCTGACTCTCGTTTCGTCTACCTATCTGTCTATCTATCGACCCATCTAGCCATCTGAATCTGGCTATCCAATTGTCTGTCTATTCCATCTATCTATTCTAGCTATTCTATCTATCTATCTATCTATCTATCTATCCATCTATCTATCCATCTATTCATCCATCGATGCATCTATGTATCTGACTATCCATCTAGCCACCCATCGATCTGACTATCGACTTGTCGATCTATCTGGCTACCTCTTTGTCTAGCCATCTTTCGTCTATCTATTCATTTACCTTCCAAATGTGCTTCGATCATGAAGTGTTTTGCATCTAGGTGTTTGGCCACTTTTGATAATTGGACCTTGCAAAGGTGTTCCGATCATCAAGTGTTTTGCTACTTTTGACCTGCAAATGTGCTTGGCGCGCAAGCGTTGTGCACATTTTGGCCACATAAATCACGAAAAGTGACGCGAAACGCAAGTGTTTTCCTACTTTTGTCTCCTGTGTTCAAAAAGTGTCAAAACGTGCTGTGTTTTGACACATTTGCTTCAAAATGTGCTTCTCGCCCTGGCCGCGTGCACTTTTTCGGACATGCAACTTTCAAAACTTGTTAAAAACCACGAGTTTTTGCGACTTCGGACGTGAGAATGTGCTTCGCGCGCAGGCGGCGTGCCAATTTTCATGATCATATGACATCTCCGAAAAGTGGCCCGAAACGCTAGTAAAATTGCAGTTTTTATTTTGGTACAAGATTTTATCTTAAAAATTTGCTTCGCGCGCAGGCAGCGTGCCAGTTTTGAGAATCATGAGTCATCAAAAGTGCTCCGAACATGTAGTGTTTTGACGATTTTGACTTCCAAATGTGCTTCGCGCCTAGGTTTTTTCACGATTTTGCAAGTTGCATCTCCCAAAAGTGCTCCGAACCTGACATGTTTTTACGATTTTGACTTCCAAATGTGCTTCGCGCCTAGGTTTTTTCACAATTTTGCAAGTTGCAACTTCCAAAAGTGCTCCGGAGCTGACATGTTTTTACGATTTTAACTTCCAAATGTGCTTCGCGCCTAGGTTTTTTAACGATTTTTGCACACACCTTCCGCCACAGTGGTCCGCACCCGCCGCTTTAGCGAGGTACCCTTCTGGACCCTCATGATGCACAAAACCGTGCAAAACACAGCATTTCGCGACTTTCCTAACATTTTGGCGCACTCACACTCTCATCTTTCTCACATCTCTTTTGTCTCACATCTGCATAGGCGATCTACCCTAGCTGAGTTGTCCATATTGTCGGAAGTTAGACTTCTAAACTTCCTTCGAATATGTTTCCTGGTTTGCTTGCTTAGTTGACGCAGATCTCGATGCAGGTGTCAGCTGATTTGTTGTTGGTGAATCGCGGTCGGTGTTGGATTTGCTGGCAGGGTTTTGTGATTCGAGTGCCATTATCATGCTCATCGACGACTGATGAGCTCGGATATCATGCCAACCCTGGATGAAGCTTAACCCAACTGGTTGATTGAAAGGGGGTATCCGCCAAAAGCCACCTGGTGTCCCATTAAAATTGTAGCCCCATGTAGCCCCCCAATTAGGCCTATAGTTTATTATCCAGGGTCAACATTATGGTGTTAAGTTATATATATAAATACTTGACCTTCAGTGCTGACGTTTGGCAATAGAGTATTTTTTTTGCAGAATGCTGCACATTTTTCACATCTTTGAGAGGCATCACAAAGTCCTAATCAAAATGCAAAGTTTTTGAACTTACACATTTGATTGACTTGGCCTGTACGGGTTCATAGCAGTCATTGATGCCTAAAGTGAAGCATCCTGCAGCATGATCCATGGCCAAGGCCTTGTTGGCGGCTTGGTTGGGTGGCGTGTTGCATTATCCAACCTAGAGTCGACCTAGAGCAAAGCATCGGGTGATTCCTGTGAAGCTACCAGAGCCAAGCATTATTTGTAACAATGGCCGGATCGTACAGGTGAGAATGGAGCAATGTCACAAAAAACGGTTGATCGGGTATGATCCTACTGTTTATCACAAACCATTACTGTATTGGTTGACATTTCAACCAACCAGTATAGTGGTGTTAGGGTGCTTCGATGCCATCAAATGTCTTGAGCAGTGGCCCAGTGCTCCTCATGCGTGGCCCAGGATCAAATTGCAGTCACCCACCAGGCTTATCGTGTTGCTGCATTTCACGTAGCTTGGCGAAGCCCTGCTAGGTTAATAGCTGCGGTCATTTGCGGTTCCTTTTGGGTCCGGCAAAAACGCATGTTCCAGCAGTCTGGTAAAATAGACGGAACAGGAGACGGGTGCGGACGGACCGTGCAATCTGAGTCATGTTATACATACATTTATTATACAGATTGTGAACATGCTGTCACTCACGGTTGTTAGATACTTCTTAGGCACATGAAATCAGCAGAAATCTCAGTACCTCAGATGGGCCTCGGGTCGAGTCAGGTGACTCGTGGTGCCCATGTCAAAGTGGGAGACGTCATCTTCTCTGGCTACCCAGTGGAAGGAGTGGCCATAGAGCTGGCTCTCTTGGAAGAAAGGTTCCGCCAATGCCAGCAGAACTCCCAGGTGAGTTGTTTGGTTCCAAGGCGCTCCAACCATCGTGCTGCAGTTGAAAGATGATCCGATCGAAAGCTCACAGCATGATGATCTAAGTTTTGCTTGTAATTTATCACTCGGTGAGTTCAGAACGGACAGGACAGGGACCTGAACTCCATCATTGATGATAGCAGTGGCAATGATCACGTTTCTTTAAGCCAGGGGAATATGGAACCTAAACCCGCAAAAAGTGCAGGGGTCCACAACCGGCTGTTTGCAAGTGTTTTAAATGTGTAATGGAGAGCTATGCGATGGGTGGAGGATGGACACTGAAGCAAACCACTAAGAGATTCCAACGTACTCATTGACTGGGGCTGTCCAATCCCTTGAAACACTCTGTGGGTTTCTGGAAGGGGCAACACCGCCTGCCGGAAAGGATGCTATGTTGAATGCCTGTGCTAAAATTGTGACCAGACCTGAAATTGGGGTGTTACAAGCGGCGATGTAAAGATATGTAAATGACCTCTTTGTTTGTTCCAGAAGCTGCAGCAATCAGCAAATCTGTTTCTCGGCGAGGAGAAAGCTTGGGTTCAAAGGTTGACGTGAGGGCTACAGAATCTGGAGAGGCTCTGGAAGTTCTGACCCTCGGAGCTTGACCTTTCATCACTGGCACTTTTGGAAAACCAGTCAGTCTATGCCAATCTCCAATCCACATTTTCTTCATGACAAGCTACTTTTGGATCAAGATGTATTCATTCATGTACAGGGCCGAAAGAGTCCTGGTGTGAGTGGATAAAGCATGGACAATTCAAACACATTGCTAGATTTGTTGTGAGGTAAGTTGTTCGCAAAAGCTTGATAGAATTGCAGAGGAATCTATCACAGCTTTCCATGAAGCATGCCTTTGCCAACACATCTACAACAATGGTGGTAGTGGGCCAATGTTTTTGATGACCTGTTACAACATTTTGGACACGGTGATTGTTTTTGCCAAATTTGTGTCCTAGATCGAAGATACGGACTACCTGACACTTCCAGTTCCGGGAAAGCAGAAGTAGATATTTGGGGCGTGCGTTGACCACCACAAATTATTCGCCATCATGAACCTGCACCATCTAATTCATCAATCATCTAAAACATTCTCTGCGCGTCATTAACCACGACCATTTCCTATCATCAACCATCAGTTGCCATGGTTTGCACCATGAGTTTGCCATGTTCGCTTTGGATCAAGCCCGATCGCTGGCTGAGGACTTTGACGCCAGGGCACTTTGTTTTGAAAGATGTGGCGGTGATGCAACTGCGACCAAAGGTGCTGTTTCGGCCTGGTCTCGAGAAATTGCATGACCAGGCCACGTGGGTCATGGGAGACTCCAGGGCTATGCAAGAGAAAGTGGTTTCACCATGGTGACCATTTACCATTAACCAGAGAAGTTCTTAAGATTGAGATTGTGATTCGCAGTCTAAAACAAATCCCTGATTTCATACTGTACGCACCTGTTTGCCCAAATGCACGAGACATCACAAGGCTTACATCAGTGATCATTTGTGTGTTTATTTTTTTTGATCTAACAGTCACAGGTAATCTAACCCTGATTCTTCGTCCGGGCTTGTGACAGCAGTTTCACAACTAGAACACATCCCTGATTGATTTCCCATGTAGGAAAGATCTTGTGGTTTCAACACTTGTGTACCCCCAGTCACGATGAGTTCGCTTGATATTTGGTCATAACTACCAACCAGGTGTGGTTGGGGGAGGCTATGAGAACTGCACGGGTGAAATCATAATTACATGAACCAATCATTGTTGGTATGAATTTGATGCACTTTTGTCTATCCTTGACTTTCCCGCAACCAAGTCTAGAATCGTATCAGATGGCTTTAGTTTGCCCACCACCACATGGATGAATCATCATTTGTACTCATGCATACTGGTGCCTATACCCTCCTAGCCTGGGCATGTTGGGGGTCCGATCCCACCAGCGAGGATCTTATCCAGGACAGCCACCACGATCTCATCTTCGACCAGTGGAAGGCCTGAGGAACGAGCAGAGAGCCGAAAGTGATGAAGGGCCGATGAAGGGTGATGATGGTCAGCAAGAAGGTTATACTAATAAGATCTAATAAGCAAGCGTTCATTATGGTGAATGATTGTTGTCACATGGTCACTAATTACACTCATCGTGAATATTGAGTACATTGTCATGGTCAATGATACTGGTTATATAATAGTACTGGAGACTGTTTGGGAGGTCGACCAGTTGCCATGTCACTTGGGTATGGTCAGATTGGGTGAAATGTGTGATCCTAGTTGATCAATTGGGATTTCACCTGGCTTAGCACTTAGCACAGCTCGAGGATGCTCAAGGTATTTCCGAGCACATGGTGGTTTCTCAAAGTAGCGGTACCCCAAAATCATCCACTATTAGTCATTTATAGTAATAAATCAAGCATTTTGGGGCTCCGTATTTTGAGAAACCCCCACATGTTTCTTCCCGGTCAGATCTTGCTGCAGTTCACAACGTTGAGCCCCGCTTGGTTCCCCGGTTGAGCTCTTCCGCAGGTTCGTCCTGGCGACTTTGTGGAGCACGGTCAGGCCATCCTGACCTACCATTACTATCCAGGCGCCGGTGAAACCAGGGACGTTCATAGCTTGAACACTGGATATCTATGGAATTCTATGGATATCTATGGATATCGATGAAATTCTATGGAAATTCTATGGCTATCGATGGAATTCTATGGAAATTCTATTGATATCGATGGAATTCTATGGAAATTCTATGGATATCGATGGAATTCTATGAAAATTCTGTGGATATCGATGGAATTCTATGGCAATTCTATGGATATCGATGGAATTCTATGGAAATTCAATGGATATCGATGGAATTCTTTGGAAATTCTATGGAAATCGATGGAATTATATGAAAATTCTATGGATATCGATGGAATTCTATGGAAATTCTATGGATATCGATGGAATTCTATGAAAATTCTATGGATATCGATGGAATTCTATGACTTCTATGGATATCGATGGAATTCTATGGAAATTCAATGGATATCGATGGAATTCTATGGAAATTCTATGGATATCGATGGAATTATATGGCAATTCTATAGATATCGATGGAATTATATGGCAATTCTATGGATATCGATGGAATTCTATGGAAATTCTATGGATATCGATGGAATTCTATGGATATCGATGGAATTCTATGGAAATTCAATGGATATCGATGGAATTCTATGAAAATTCTATGGATATCGATGGAATTCTATGAAAATTCTATGGATATCGATGGAATGATATGGAAATTCTTTGGATATCGATGGAATTCTATGGAAATTCAGTGGATATCGATGGAATTCTATGGAAATTCTACGGATATCGATGGCATTCTTTGGAAATTCTATGGATATCGATGGAATTCTATGGAAATTCAATGGATATCGATGGAATTCTATGAAAATTCTATGGATATCGATGGAATTTTAAATGGATATCGATGGAATTCTATGAAAATTCTTTGGATATCGATGGAATTCTTTGGAAATTCTATGGATACCGATGGAATTATATGAAAATTCTTTGGATATCGATGGAATTCTATGGAAATTCTATGGATATCCATGGAATTCTATGAAAATTCTATGGATATCGATGGAATTATATGGCAATTCTATGGATATCGATGGAATTCTATGGAAATTCAATGGATATCGATGGAATTCTATGGAAATTCTATGGATATCGATGGAATTATATGAAAATTCTATGGATATCGATGGAATTCTATGGAAATTCTATGGATATCGATGGAATTATATGGCAATTCTATGGATATCGATGGAATTCTATGGAAATTCAATGGATATCGATGGAATTCTATGAAAATTCTATGGATATCGATGGAATTTTATGGCAATTCAATGGATATCGATAGAATTCTATGGAAATTCAATGGATATCGATGGAATTCTATGACTTCTATGGATACCGATGGAATTCTATGAAAATTCTATGGATATCGATGGAATTATATGGCAATTCTATGGATATCGATGGAATTCTATGAAAATTCTATGGATATCGATGGAATTCTATGAAAATTCTATGGATATCGATGGAATTTTATGGCAATTCTATGGATATCGACGGAATTCTATGAAAATTCTATGGATATCGATGGAATTCTATGGAAATTCAATGATATCGATGGAATTCTATGGCAATTCTATGGATATCGATGGAATTCTATGACTTCTATGGATATCGATGGAATTCTATGGAAATTCAATGGATATCGATGGAATTCTATGAAAATTCTATGGATATATGATATCTAATCATCTTTCGGTTCGAAGTTTGTTTATATTGTTGACGGAGGGTTGCAGCTGCATCCAGGACCGAGCAAACTCCTTACCCTCAGAAGTCAGCGCCCGGGCGCCTATATCCACGGAAGGGCGCAGCTCGGTCGCAGGGAGGGACCTGGGCGGTGCAGCTTCCAGTGGGGCCAAAAAGTGGTCGTGCAAAGCCAAGCAGTTCCCAGCAGCTCGGAGCTCAACGAAGGATCTGCGAGTTTCCTAAGCGTTAGCAGAGGCTGTCATGTTAGGTCTTGATTTATAACCCCCCCAAACCAAACTTGAGGGGATGATTAAAAAACTCCTTCCTTAGAAGACCTTCCTGGGAATGGGGAACCTCACCAATAATAGAAGTAATTATATAATGATTATTAATAATTGGTACAAGTAGAAGTATTGGTAGTATTCTTACTAGTAGTAATCATTTCTTCTCAGGGGATGCCAGGATCTGAGTCTATGATTGCCATCAGCTGTGAGGCTCAGTTCAAATCTTCTCTCAGTCATCTCAATCTGTGTCTCAGCCATGGGGTATCCTAAGGGCAAGGGAGGCTGCAGGTACCCTGAGTTCACCTACAAGGGTGGCCACAGGCAGATCAAGCCTCAGATCCCTCAGCGGCCAAAGACCTCAGACATCTTTGAGGATCCTGATGACCTGAAGATTGTTCAGCTCCCCAGGATCTTAGATGAGCCCTCAGTCAAGTGCCTGGGCTGGGCTGGTGTCTCCTGAGTTGGGCCTTCTACAGGCAAAAACTTCCAAGTTTTGATGAGCTTGGTGTAGCCTGCTCAGACCCTATCCTCAGTCATCTGATGGAGAAACAAGAAGAAGATAAGAAGGCTCAGCTCAGGTGTCTGCAAGGGAACAGGGAATCCAGGCCATTCCACAAGCTTCAACAAAGCTCTTGCTGCTTCCTGTCTATGCTCCACAGCATTGTCATCAAAAAAAATCACTACCCCCACTGCGCCTCCCTAAAACGTAAGAAAATTGTTAAATTGGCCTGAAAAAACGACCCTGCCAATTTTTGACAAAAAATGGCAAAAAATGGCAATTTTTGACAATTTTTGTCAATTTTTGTCTTTTTTTGTTTTTCTTGTACTTTGTTGAAAAATTATGCTCTTGCAGAAAAGGAATAGACACCGTTGTTTGTTCGAGAAATTTTGTTTTATGTTTATGCTTGACTTGTTTTGCCTAGAGTGCTGTGTGGTGCCCCACTTCAGACAATCGCGGGCCATTGCTCAAATAACCACGGCTGCGCAGACTTTGGGTTTCGTGTAATCTTTTAGTAACACGTGTCGTGCGCTCAACTGCTGGCTGTGATTTATTTTGACTTCTTTCGAGTCAACTGGTTTCGTTTACAAAGTAATTCCGGTGAGCGGGAAAAATGATGAGCTCTTCAGTTTTTTTCTGTTTAACTCGGGGGTGAGTGTCCAACTCTTCTATTAGGTTTTTTGCTGACCTCCAAATGTGTGATTTGCATTCGGGTCTTGAACTGTTCCATATGTCTTCCTTGCGGTCCCATCCTCTATCATCACCTCATATCATCTCCGTGTCAGGTTTTTCTAGTTGTTTTTAGACATATTGATCACTAAATTCAAAACGCAGGCCATAGTGGCATTGAATGAAAAACAATGGCATTATATGGAAAACGAAGGCCATAATGGCGCTAAACTGAAACCGAAGGCCATAACGGCACTGAAAGGGAAGGCCTTAATGGCACTGAGAGCGAAAACCATAATGGAGCCAAATTAAAAAATCCGGGCCACAATGGCATTAAATGAAAGACACAGGCCATAAAGGCACGTAAGAAATGAAAAATATTATAATCGCAAAAAGGATCAGAAACATGACATATGTATAGTTATCTATTTAGTTTCAATTTGAAACATTCATATGCATGTGTCAGAACAGAATGTGTGAATTGTGCTTTCGACTTTAGGGTTGTGATATTCTATACTCAGGGTTTATCGACAACTTGTGTCTGGGGTTATAATCCATAAGTTATTTGATGGTCGCTGCTGCATGGATGACAGTGGTAATCCTAGAGATAATGCATGCATCCAAGCTCGGTTTCACGGAAGGGTTGTGTTTATACGATGCAGAACCAACCCAAGTTCCACATGGTTATGTGGTAATTCAGGATAACCTGAGGAATCGTGTGGCCTTGCCGACGATGCAGTTTTCAAGTTTCTGACCTATCCGCCTCAGACGGTAGGGCGTTGGCCTACCGCAACAATGACAGGGATCGGAAAATTTTGGTTTGATTCTGGAGAGGGAACCTGAGAAAGGGCTACCGCATATTAGGAAGGCAGCACGCGGGCAAATTAGACATAAGTAGTGATAAGAAATAGCAATACAGTGCATCCATGTCAGGAAACTGGAATGGGTAGAACCTTTTTTTCAAAGTATGAATTGGAGGTCAAGTCTGGCGCCAGCAGCCGCAGTAATTCCAGCTCCAGTACCATAAAAAGTTGTTGCAGCTACAAGATTTCTGTTGAGGATGACCGGTCGGCCCTTTGGGTGTGCGCGTGGCTCAGCCTTGACATCTTCCTGAAGAATGGATCTGCGCATGGTGCGGTATGTGGGACATGCCCCTTGAAGAAATTAAAATGTTTCAAGCAAGACTGCACTTTGAATAGATTAGCGTGGAATAACATCAGCGCACCATACGTGTCCAACTTGATTAGAAGGAAACCCGTCGTCAATTTCTTTTGGGGAATACTGGGGATA
>VSDK01015408.1:8732-19960 GCA_009767595.1 Symbiodinium kawagutii
TGCCGAGTTCTGACGGGCCGACGCCCGAAAGACTTTGCCAAAAGAAGGCGAGGAAACCTGCCAGACGGGGAAAGCGAGGACAGCAAGCAGCGATGCGCTAAACTGAGAACAAATGAAAGCGTGGCAAATGTGTGTCAACGCGCTTTCTTTTGCAATTCAAACATCTTTGCTTGACACAACAGAACGCGCATGCTGCAGAGTCGACCGGCAAAGCCCGAAATTCGGCAGTCTTGAACGACCGTCTATCAGTCCAAAGAATCAAAACAAGACCACGTGCGCAGCTACAGTTGCGAGTTGGACGTGTGAAATTTTGAGGCGCTTGCATGTATGGGAGCCCTGGCTTGGCAGGGGCTCCCCAGGGAATGAATTTAAAGACGCAACAATACAGTGAAATAGCCAGAGTAAGGAGTTGGCAACTTGAAGCTTTGAGCCTAATTCGGGCACCCAAGCTAGGGTTCCACGCCGAGATGGCTACCCAAACCATTGGTTTTTGGTTACACTCGTTGTAACGTAGGCTACTTAACTTGGGGCATCACTGTGTAGGAAACACGATTTTTCTTGGAGGATTCGAATCATTTTCTCCCAGCAGCGCTTCGAGGTTCAGGGGTAGCCACTGCCCAGCTGTTGGCGACCGCAATGATTTGGAACATGGGGCATCTACAGAAACGGGTTTCAACGGGTGCGTCTTTTTAAACAATATTTGCACATTTAAGTTTTTTCATGTTTATAATTTCATTTGTTTTTTTGTTTTTTCTTATTTGTGATTTTTCCATTTTTTTGAATTTTAAAAAGGGATTCAAGAGTATATTTTCATATATACACACAATTTGCTTTGTTCTTGTAGGTTTTTTTAAGTTTGCGTATATATATATATATATATTTATTTATACATTGGCAGTTTCTGTAGGTCTGTTTTGCTCAAACATGTTCACGAAAGGACAGTAGGTCAACCAATCTCCATTGATCGTCGTGAAATTGCTGTTGTTCCTGGACTCCGTCCCCATCGTTGCTCTGGGTTTCCCCAGGAAATTGGTGGTCAACATGCATAGCACTAACCACTAAAGGCGAGCCAAAGAGGACAAAGTGCAAAGGTCAAGTTGAACATTGGTGTGGGAAACAACTACTTTAGAGTGACTTTAATATCACCCCGTTAAAAAATACTACAAAACGGTAAGCCTTATCCACACTACAACCCCTGATCCCCGGGGCAATTTGCAACATAAACAAACCCCGTGAATTGCATTTTGTGGAAAAAATATTTTTGGACGATGATTCTTTGTTTCAACATAATTTCGAAGCGACATTTTGTAGCGATTCTTGTTTGAATGCTATTGTCCCATCCAGATTTCCACCGGTGCATTTTGTAGCACATATACTTGGTTTAGTTTGAGACGCAGCACTACATGTTTTGGTTGTGCATTTCATTTTGGACGGCCAAACTGCAAGGCCCTGGGGATTGTAGTTACAATCGGGGCTGCACAACCCTTCCCCTTAATTCCCATGAAAAATTTAACCCAACAACCCAAGGGGTTCAGAGAGACCATGCCCAACGACCACACACCAACGACCTCGACTAGAAACGCTGAACAGCTGACCATTTCTACCGCTAACAACCGAATCGGTCACCAAGGAACCATGGGGGTACAATCAACAGCCAGGGGCACATCCCCGTCAAACGAGGAAATAGTCCTAACGACCGAAACAGGCATGGTTTTCGATGCTGTGAGCAACATGGGGCACCAAAAAATCTATATTTTCGGTTGGTAAGCAGCTATTTGACGGACCATGTGATTTGAATTGGGCACCATTGATGGCTCAACAATGACCAGTTTGAGTAAGCACAGCAAGTTTTGTTTGAGGTATACGTGAATAATTTCGGATATGTCCCATGATATATGGGAAATCATACCCGCGTCATTCCTCCTTGCTTGTTTCAACACATCAAGTAGTATGGCAAGACTACGACTTCTATAAAGTTGTGCTTTCCACCATGGCTCATGGCTGACAGATGCATCGAATAACAAAAACCTCTGAGATTTGCCCACCATGACTGGTATAGCGCTGCTTGGGGTTGGTTGGGGTTGGTTGTTTATGCTCGGCTGGGAGCCCATCAACCAAGGGCAGATCAGTGGTGAGCTGCAGCACCTCAGGTGTTGACTTCCCCAGACCCTGAAGCAAAGAAGAAGAAGCTCAGCGCGGAGTTGGTCGCTGGGCTGCGACCGGGTTCAAGACACATAACCTGCCAAATTGGAAGCCACTGGTTTTTGCGGAGTTCAAATCTGAATCCAGTGATTTTGTGCATGTCACCTGTTTCAGAACATGTGTTGGGTTTACATCATACTTTAGCTAGTTCTAATGCAAAGTTTCTGCACGGTTTGAACAGAAACAAGGAGTGACATGAGTGACATAATCAGTGGAAGATGGAATTCTAAGATGTGACCGATAAAGATCCCGAATAGATGACTCGTTTCAGAGTGGATGTGGGGTCCCAAAGAGTTACCGGAACAATAAAAAGTTGTTTGATCATTTTGTAGCTTTGCTACAGGAACTCATGTTTTCATGTTTACTGGAGAGTTCCTTGCAAAAACTACAAACCTGTTTCCGTGAGAGCGACTACTTTAATTTATAGAGCGCAGAAGTTTACTGGGCCACATTATACTAAGCAGGCAGGTCAAGTCGCGACCGGGGCTACCAAACTGATCAAAACAGTTCGAATTCTACTGCTGCGGTTGGGTGACCGAAGATCCACACCATATCCAAGCTTTCCCAAGCCAGTCAGCCTCAAACAGACCCTGGGTAATGTATGTAAGGTAATACAATCCCAAAAATATCGAAACATATCCAAACATCACTCATTGCAACCACGTACATATATGTATATTTATATTTACATATCCACATAGCCAGTCAAGATGTATGGATATGTTTGTTACCTTTCATCACTAATTGCAGCCACTTGCAGATCCACATAGCCAGTCAAGATGGTTGGATGTTTATTACATAGACCTGCCAGGATGATGTGTGTGCCAGGCCAATGGGCGACTGGCGATGATGGCCATCATTGGCATGTCGCCTGGCAGCTGCCTGGGAGATCAGGTTGAGATTTGGGACCTGGCTGAAGCATCACACAGGTGATGCCAGGTTGGGATTCCGGCAAGGACCAAGCCTGGCATCACCTGTGTGATATGCCTATGGGTCAAGTAGTTGACCAACCAATATTGGTGGGTAATAACCACTAATAATAGGGAAAACAATGGTTAATGATGGGGAACCAGGGGTACGGGGGTTTGACCCACAGCCATATCAAATTGAGATTCAGCGAAAGGGCCACAGGAGATACCAGGTTGATATCATTTGAGGTTTCACATGGACCTTTGCTGAATCATCAAATGATCATTGGCCACTGACCGTCATCTGCTACCATAACTAAACCATTATCCAATCAGTATCAGATATGAAGTCGTTGTCAACCATCATTCAACCACTATGAAGTGATTATGAACCACTTATGGCTATTCACCACTATTAACCACCATTGTTCACTATGAAGTCATTAATCGACAACCACTGTAATCACTAATTACTGGCAAATCATCACACGAAGACTTTGCCAGCAGGTTCTACCAAGACGGCTTGACCGGTTCCGCTTGGGGTGATTGGGCCAACTACACCGACAGTCCTCTCCGTGCATTCTTTGGATCATCTGGACCAGCTGAAGCTGACTTCACCAAGGAGACCTGGGATGGTGGGGAGACCTGAGCGATAACTTCTGACGTGATTTTGAACGGTTCAAAAACAGTAAATCGCCAGGGTTCGTATTGGTGAATTGATGGTGAACTTACGGTCAATTAATGCTTCAATGATGGCTCATGATGAATGATGATAAATGATGAGGGAAAATTAGTGATGCTGCATATCCCCACTAGAGCGGCAATTGATAATGGTACCAGCGTTGATGGCACAACATGATCATTCCTCATAGGAACACCAAGCAGAAGGGGTACATCAGTTGTAGGTAGTCCCAAAATACTGGTTGGAGAGGCTGAGCGGATAGACGTGAGGCAAAGACATCATATACGTGTTTGAATAGATGGAGCTTTGCAATATGGATTTCAAAAGGATATGGCAAGTCAGGGGTCATCAGAAGCAATGCTGAGTGCTGGGGCTCTTCATTAATCATCAACAATCATATCCAAAATGACTCCATTGATGAAAACATGCAAATGCAAGAAAACAACCATCACCAAACATGTGGCCATCACATTGTGAACTCATTTTGATGTTTGCTATTGCATTCTGTTTGCCTTGCAATGTGTAAGTTTCATGTGCGGGTCGTAAGTTGTAGTACCTCCAACCATCAAAGGTCAAATCATGATTGAGTAGGAAAACACACAGTTTTCTGGGGGGTACAGAAGTTTATATACGGCCTGTATGGATATTACTTACATTTACTTACGCACATGCATATTACTTGATTTTTTCCCTATGGATATTACTTACTTTTACTTAACCACATGGACATGACTTCGAGGTTTTTTTCCTTATACATTTACTTGCCCACTTGCTCCGTGTTCTTGCAAGAGGAGCTTGGCGTGACTCCTCCCTTGGGATTTTGGGACCCCTTGGGATTTTCCAAGTTCGAGAACGCGGAGGCCGGCAAGCGGGAGGACAAGGGTTTTAACACTGCACACGTGGAAAGAACCACATGTTGTTGCGATATAGGAAATGACCTTATTGTATCTATTGAATAATTGGCATTTTACTGTGAAATGTGGTCCGATGGTGAAATAATATGAAATACATGGTGGTTTCTCAAAATGGAGGTACTTCCGAATCATCTACATATTGACCATTAATTTATAGGTGAAACATGTAGTAAACCAAGCTACATATTCAACAAGTCACACCCACTTAGCATTATGACAATACATGATCCCCCTGTTAATATACTTCCTAGCGAAGGAAACAACACAACTCAAGTGCATCACATTAATTTATCCCCGTGCTCTCGCCGCAAAATGAATAGACTGCCAATTCTCAACTTGACCTCGTAACAAAAATTCAATGCCACGGGCCATGGAGTCTATTTCCTTGACCATCACTGACCACTACTAATGATGATCTACCGTTATTGATGATTATCAACGATTACTCAACCTTTGACCATTGCTTAGCCATTCCAGCTGATTAATCATCATTCATATTTTTGTTGACAATTACTTTGCCATTCATCATCATGATTAATCATTATTGGCAACGATTCACCGTTCTTAACAACTATTAGTAATCATTTCATTACCATTTCTTAATAATAATCTGGTTGGTGGTTTCAAACATTTGGCTTATTTTCCCAAGCGTAGTTATGAACCATTGCTTCGTTGACTTGCGCATATTTTTCATGACGGGGTGGTGAGCACCAACCAGCTGGTCATCATTGTCCATCACCGTTACTCACCATTCTTTGCGCAATGGGATGCTGCCCCGTTGACGAAAACAGCCCTGTTCAGTTGGCGAAACAGCAGTTCAAGCGACGTCGCATCGTTGAGATCCAGCATGGTCGTGCGACTTGGTGCCAGTTCCAACTGGATCAGCAGGATCATGACAGTTGTTTATGATAGTTAAGTGGTTAGTAGCTAATGATTATAACTATCAGCTGGATAATGATTCTTGGTTCTTAACGGACTAATGAGTAACTGGTTAACTAAAGGTTGATAATGATCAGCTGGATGATGATTCTTGATGATGGTTAATTATAGGGATCAAAAACGATCACTTATGGTGGTTAATGATGGTTCTGAACGGCAAAGTGACCAGTCAAAACCCTGTAAACCTAGCTGTTCACATATGTCAAAGCGCCCGCAAGTTGTTGCTTTGAGTTGATATCAAATGTCTATGGGTCAATATTAACCTACCAATAATGGAGGACAATAACCAACAATGATAAGGGAAACAATGGTTAATGATAAGGATGTTACTATTAGGGCTTTGACTGGTCACTAATCAAAGTTACCAGCATAATGATTAACCAACTCCTATCAAGTTAATGTCAAATGTACCAGTGAGTTGGTTAATCATTAGGGACGATTGACAATGATGATCATCAATTGGCTGTGGATCAACACAGAATATCACCAAAATGGCTGGGTGAACAGAAAGAATGAGCACATTGCGGACTTTTGGCCATACTGTGCCATACTATTCATGGCAGCTGTGACTATACCATGAGGATCGATGTTGATGAGCATGAAATGAGAGCATGCATATTGCTGGAAGGATACAAGTTATCCATCTTCATCTATTTGTACAGTTTGATTGCTCATGATGTGCTACTTGTGGCCCTGAAGTCTGACCACCAGCAACACAACTGGATATCTAATCCCGTCCATAGATGTCCGTATATGGTGGTTTCTCAAAATAGGGGGACCCCAAAATGGTTGGTTTATTATTATAAATGGTTAATAAAGGATGATTTGGGGGGTCCCCTATTTTGAGAAACACCTATATATTTGCATGGATCTATACTAATCTATACTCTTCCTCCAGGAGGATTGAAGATTCGCAGACACCTTGTGAATCACACGCAGCACACGCAAACCTGGAAGATCAGCACGCAGCATGAAGACTCCAGCGGCTTGTCCCGATGGTGCTTGTGAATCTTCCTGATTATTAACCTACCCTGTGAAAGAACAGCCAGAGAACGGTTTGTAGTGGTGAATACTTAGTTGCCAGCGACATTGCTAATGCTAGCTGATGAACATAGTCGTTCACTTTTTAGCGACATGATGTCACTAAGGTCGACCCCCACATAGCTAAAGTTGGACGAAAAAACATGTGTGATATTTTTCCAAGGTAGATGCTCAGAGATGGGTTCTCAGATGGCTTAGCATAATGAATTAGAATGGATTGATGATCGATGGATGAGAAGCCATTCTGCTAACAATGCCTAGATGCCAAGAATGGAAGAATCGTTCTTGTTGGAACCGATGGTTCTTTCCACGGAATATGTTGGCGGCATTGAGGTGGCCATGTTGGCGTGCATTGGCTACATTGTCCCTGAGTACTTCCGATGGCCAGGACGGAGATGATCTAAATCATCCATGTGTTGTGGAGCTGAAGTTTAATATGTGATGGTTTCTCAAAATCGGGGGATCCCCAAATAATCTAATATTTGCCATTTATAGTTTAATCAATCATGCATATTCGGGTCCCCTATCTTGAGAAACCACCATGTCTGTTGAACGGACTTGTTACACATTGAATTCCAGGTAGGGCAACCAGCACGAACTTTGATGTTTCGGTGCTGGATTTCAGCTTAATTTCAGTACATGTTGAAATTTCAAGACGGGTTTCTCGCTACCATGAAGATGGAGATGCCATCAATGATGACATGTGACATTTCCCTAAACAGTTTGAGAAGTTTCTAAACTCCATGCATTTGGTTCCCAAAATGACTGACCATAGAGTACAGTATTGGTACAGAGCGATTGTAAAGCATAATTCTGGCTAAGAAGGTTGTTAACCTGTAATGTGTACATAGTCCAATTACAATATGGACAGTACCAGTTCGGTATGTTATACCATATGTAGCCCCTACGACTATATACCCTACTGACCAAGTTTGTTCAGGAGGCAAGGACACAAGGTTGAGCGTCATCATTTTGAGTTATTCTTTTTGCTTGACACCTTCACTGCTACAAATATATGATTCATTATCAACATTGATCAACCATATTATTAGTAGTAGTAATATCTTTCATGTTGAAATGAACCACCAATCATCACAACCATCATTAGGCATTGCACTACCTTTGATTGGACAAGGGAAATAGCTCCAGGATATTGCTCGCCTTCCATGAACTTGACCTTCAGCGACATCCCCAACGGCCTCAAGGGCGCAGCCATGGTGCCATTGGCCGGTTCCATGGCACAACAACCCCTGGGTGATTGCATCCACCCAATGATCTCTATGAAAAAAAATAGTGATGCATGATAGAGATCACAGATGAGAAATGAATGACAACAACATATTACAATCTATGATCAGAAATGACTAAAAATATGTAGTCATTTCTAGCAATCAACCAACCATTTTTTCGGTCCCTCATTTTAAGAAATCACCATATAATAGCTGTTCAACCATGAGTTTGTTGGTGATTATCCCCTATCTATCCCTACTATTAACCACATTAATCCCCCAAAAATGCCTATATAGTTGGTATATCCCCTACTATTGTTGGTGAACTTACCCCCAGCTTTATGAACCATTAGCCATTTATTCAAGCAGCTAGAGTCAATCAGTCTCCCAAAAATCCTTAAAAAACAGCTGAGAAAAAACTCTAAACTTTCCTAAATTCTCCTAAAAATAGCTAAATTTCGTAGATGCAACGTACAAATCTACAGATACTCTGCAGCCGACACCGCGAGTGCACCAAAGGCTGGTTGCAGATCGTGGCCTTTGTGGCTGGGCAGGATCAACCAGGGTAGGATTTCGTGGGTAGGGGCCAGTGCTGCTTGAATAACATGGGATTTCATTGGTAAACATGGGATTTCATGAGTTGGGACATGGGAATCATGGGATTTCATGGGTTGGGCAGAGGAATGCTGCTTGAAATAGCTCTTTGACAATCAGATATCCTTTTGTACAATGATTGTCGCTCATTATTTTCAAGCATTCATCCATATTCACCCTTTGTTCACCCTTTATTCACCCTTTATTCACCCTTTATTAGCTATTGTCAGCTACGACTCGTCAAAGGTTTTGGAAACGTGAAATTCACAGAAATAGAGCCCTTCCAAAGGCATATTGAAGCGACCTGTCGCCAAAACTCGCAATTACTATTTGGCCATGGGTCAATATTAATCAACCAATAATGGGGGATAATAACCAACAATTTTATAGGGAAAGCAATGGTTAATGATGGGGAACCAGGGGTATGGGGTTTTGACTCACAGCCATATCAATTGGTACACCGATGGATATTTATGTTTTTTGTGTACATCCCCATCCCCATGAGAAAGGTAAGGTCATGTCGAAGAGGCAGAAACCACCTGTCTCCAACGGTAACTAACGCCACTAGTATGGAGGTAGATCGAGAACCACTGAGACCACATCCAGTCAGCCGTTTCTGGATACTGTTCGATGACATTTGCAGTTGTATTGTCTTGTTGGACATGTGATGTCGTATTCTATTTTCGTATCTTGAACAATTTTGTGGACATTTGACATTTGTTCTACTTGTTTGTTTCCGTTGAAATGTGTATTTGCTT
This sequence comes from Symbiodinium kawagutii, assembly GCA_009767595.1. Taxonomy (NCBI): domain Eukaryota; class Dinophyceae; order Suessiales; family Symbiodiniaceae; genus Symbiodinium; species Symbiodinium kawagutii. The sequence goes on from VSDK01015408.1 coordinate 18,000, forward strand.
GCTGTTTTTCACAAGCCTAAGGAACTGTTTTGGCACACCAAAATGGCCAGTTGAAAATTGTTTGCTGCCGATTGAGGTTGGAATCATTGAGCACCTTGGCGTCAGAAACTCTGAGCTGCTTCTTTTTGGCGCACGCTGGCAGATTTCTTCTTAAGTAGTGTACCCATTGGAATGGTTTGGGTTCACATTTTTGCTAAAAGGTGGGATGATTTTATGGTTTTGTTCCGACTAAAGAATCGAAAGAACTAACCTTTACGCAATGATGACGATGCTTCTGATCGTAACAATCGAGGCGGTGACAGTATATAATGTTTGAATTGTTCATTGGACACAGTCACAGTTTGTAGTTTAAACTCACGTGTGACATGCTGCCAAAACTGTGACAGGATTACCAATCTGCAGAAGATCCAGGAGGGAGTACTGGGTGACTACGGCTACGGTGCCTTTGGAATTCCCTTCGGTAAGAAGATCGAGGACAGCCGAGCTGTCCGGGTTGAGGGACTGGTGGCCGCTTGGAATGGGTTGTGTTGGCAGCTAGTATTGCTTTGGTTGTTATTCCATGTCGTTCCATGTCGTTCCCGTGGATTGTGGTTGTCGTTATGGCTGTTCTCGATGCTGTTGCTGGTGTTGGTGGCGGTTGCTGGTTGATGTTAGTGTTGGTGGTGCTTACGTTTGTTCCTTTGTTCATTTTACATTCTTCTAGTATCCTTGTGTGTCCTTTTTGTTACTGTTTATTGTTGGATATTGTTCGTATTTATTCTTATGAGTTTAGTTGACCTGCGAATGTATACCAGCACCAACCCCAGGCTGAGTTGGGTGCATGAGAATGTGCCAGGATCCTGACAAGAAGTTGAAGAGCTTGACGGCAGAGATTAACAACGGACGATTGGCCATGATGGCCATCATCGGTACCGCGGCCTCGTAACCACCTGGAAAGGACACAGATACAAGTTGGCAAAGATGGCATCATTTGTAAACAAATCGCCGCTGTCGTAGCTTCTCAAGTGGGGATTCATGGGGATAAGATCAAAGGGATCCTTCGAATGGACAAGTTTCAGAGGATGCAACGTTGGCATGTTTTTCTGGAAGAACATGAAATTGCTAATTGTAACTAAGTTTTGTTTGCGATTCTGGAAGAAAATGCAGAAATTATTGGTTCGTGTTTTTCCCTAGTAATCATTAACAACTGGTTGGTTGACTGGCATTTTTCATAGGGTGGTTCAACCACCAACCAGATATGCATAGCTGTCATTTCAAGGCATCAGACGTCCTATTCACAGCCACGACTTGATAGTCAATTGGATAGCTGGGCATTTACCCATCCTCAAGTAATCTTCCAGGCCGGTAATCCATGGGTTGGATACCTCCCTGCTGTAGGTCGTTAGGTCCGGCCAGATTTAATAAATTAAGGTTTCTCAAATGGGAGTACCCACAGTTATGGTTGGTTTATTACTATAAATTATGTAATTAAATGGTTTGTAAAACTATCTAATATAATGGTCTGGTCTAAACTATGAATTAAATGGTTAATAGAATTATCTAATGGTCTGACAATGGCAGGCCTTGGCTTGGCCAAACAACCTCAGTAGCTGCCACACAAGCCCATGGCTGGTGCTAGGCATGTTCTACCAAGATGGCTTGACCGGCTCGGCCTGGGGCGACTGGGCCAACTACGCCGACTCTCCTCTTCGTGCCTTCGAGGAGTGAGCAGTGCTAACCACCCTGGTTGGTCATAGCTTGTACTTACTGATGCATTCTGATGCATTCTGATGCATTTACATAGCACACACAGACAGACAGACAGACAGACAGACAGACAGACAGACAGACAGACAGACAGACAGACAGACAGACAGACAGACAGACAGACAGACAGACAGACAGACAGACAGACAGACAGACAGACAGACAGACAGACAGACAGACAGACAGACAGACAGACAGACAGACAGAAAGAAAGA
>VSDK01015408.1:20249-34188 GCA_009767595.1 Symbiodinium kawagutii
CATACATACATACATACATACATACATACATACATACATACATACATACATACATACATACATACATACATACATACATACATACAAGTGCACATGAACATACTCAACATGGCTTTGGGTCACAAGCATACTCAAAGAAACACATAGGTGCAATGGTTACATGCAATGACATATTGGTAAGCAATCGGTTTGAGTGAAAGGCAACATGCTCATACATGCTCATGGTTGCCAAAGCCACGTGGGCTCAGTCCGGTGTGAACCCAGTCCAAAGTGCTTTTGTTCACACATAGTTTTGCCCATGAATAGTGCACCCCCCAAAACTGGTGCAGTTTTCCCAAACGATGAACCAATCGGTTGGTCAAGGGGTACCATCATTTATGGACAAACCCACGTGAGTTTTGGGAAAACCCCGTTGGTTGATAGCAGGATCTTGCTCACATCAAGGTATGACTTGGGATGGCGCCTGGGGGTATGCCATGCGGAGGGGGCAATTCCACTGATGCTTGCGTACCCGAACGCCATTCATATCATCATGCAGCTCTGGTTCCCGCTTGGCTCATACAGGACGAACTTGGTGTCCAGGCTCCTGTTGGCTTCTGGGTGCCTTGGCTGTGCCTTTGCAGGTTTCTTACAGCATCGCCATGCCCTGAAAGCCGCCAGCTACTTGATCAGTGGCCAACACTCTGCTGCGCGTCCCCTTGAACCAACTGACCAAGATTGCTGGCAAACGGTTAATGTTCAAATCCCAATCATTCAAACCATGTAAAACATACAGTTGAACAAAAGTTTTCATTGTAGGTAAAGGTGCACCATACAGTTTAACATAGTTGAACCAATACCTAAACCATTCAAACCATGTAAGTTCAGGTGTTGGTTAAACTGTTTTAAACCCTGGTGTTCGCCATTGGATTGGGGTCACAATCTGTGGGACCCGGGAACCTATCGCTGTCTGACGAGGACCCTGTGGGCTACACCAGGGATGGCCACTGAGCTGCGAGCTGCGCCCGAGACAGGTGGGTGCAAGCTACGTTTGTAAAGGTAGGCAGTGTCAACTCAGAGGTTTAGTGGTGAATTGGTCACAAATAACTGGCTGGTGGTTTGATTAACATTTTTTATTTTCCCTAGTAGGTTTCAAACATGTTTTCTCTTTCCTCTAGTATTCATTAGCAATTGGTGGGTTGACTAATATTTTTCATAGGGATTGAAACCACCAGCCAGATAACCATGGTTTCTATTGGTGGTCAGTAGTTAAAGCTATAATTACAAGTTCATTGCTTGGTTGGCATTATGTCAACCATGGTTCATGTGGGTGTTTCTCAAAATGGAAGACTCTAGGAATGGTTGGTTTATATCTATGAATGCTTAATATAAACGGTGATAACTTAATAGAAACGGGTGATAACCGGGGAACCCCTATGACTGAAGAAACCACCTTGAACTGAATTATATATATATATATTTATCCATATGTGCTTCCGTTTGGTCAATTCAACTGGGATTGCTTAATTACTGATTATTTTTTGGCGCACTGTCACACACCATCATTTGCTTGTTTTCATCCCTTTACTCTCCAAAAATGACTAGTATTTTCTCGTACGTATAGATCTCCATACATATTGTGTTTGTATTGAAATACTTGTCACTCTTTCGGCAGAGTTGCCCAATATATATCGACCTCCCCAAATGTGGTTCTGGCTCAAAACTATCTACTTTTGATGTGAAGGTACAAACCAGTTCAGCCGTTGGGACGCTGGCCCACCTGCTTTAGTTTGATACCAAATGGTATTCACCCTCATTCACCCTCATCAACCCACCTGTTGTTGAGCCTTAAATGATCCAATGGCTATAACCTAAACATTTTGTTGAGCTTATCACACAACCAGCTGGTTGGTGTCATCTATCAACCGTAAGGACTCCTCATGAGAATGATCAATGGCACAGCAGAGAGACGATGACGACTTGTGTGAAACGCAGACAAGTTCTAAACACTGGCGTCCGGCGGTGAAACACATCGTACCCACATTTTTTATATACTTATATATATATATATACCTTGATATGTATATATATATATGTTTATTCATTTGAAATATATATATATATATATTATGTTTATATATTTATACTTATATGTATACACAGATATTTGTGAATCTATCCATCTATCTATCTCTTCATCCATTATTGTTATGATATACAATAATCATATGTTTATTTGTCTATTTGTCTATCTACCCATCTATCCTATTTATCAATATCCCTTGATATTGAGTCACCGTTGTACACCAGCTGGCCCCGATGCCATGGCGATGTCTCAGGTGACATCGAGACCTTCACTCGACGAAGGGAGACGGAGATCAAGCACGGACGAGTGGCCATGTATGCCACCATGGGTGCCTCGGAGAACCGTAGCATTATCAGCACAAGCTTGGGACGGATGCCGCTAGAAGGCTATGGGTCAATATTAACCAACCAACGTTCATGGGGGATAATCACCAACAATGATAGGGAAAACAATGGTTAATGATAGGGGAACCAGGGGTACAAAGGGTTTTGACCCACAGCCATCTAGATTTAGATGGTCTAGATGTGTATATAATTCACGTGTGATTCTCATGCATAGTCACGATTAATCACGCATATGCTGATATTTAAATGTATATAATGATATGTGTTGGATATACTCCTATTTGTTTTGCACAATTTTGTGTTTGTATGGGACTATTAACCAACCAATCATATACCAACCATAGACCAACCATATACCAACCATATACAATCACATACTAACCATATACCAACCATACACCAACCATATACCAACCAATACATTTGTTTGTATTGAATGCATGCACATGCATATGTATACACTTTTGTTTGCCTTACGTGAGGCCTTCCCAATACAGACGTGCATCAACTCTGGTTGGATGTCGCAGAGTGATCTTTCGGAGTTGCGGATCCCGTTCTGTGACCGCTGAAGAGATCGTGTTTGATGAGATTATTGTTTCCAACATTTGCATTTTGAATTTGATATTTTTTGTTTGTTGGTTTGCGGGTTACTTTCAAAGTCTGTCAGGTAGTTTGATGCTCATTCATATGGACCAAAAAACATACATCAACACGACTAAAGTTTTTTGCCGTAGAGGCTCGCAGGGCCGAAGACATCATAATGCGGCGGATCAAATTTCAGGTCCCTTTCGTATGGCCCGCGCAGTGGATCGAATTATCACCCCGTTTTAAATCAACAGACTATTAAAGCTCACAGGAGCGGTCCGTGGCCCACTACAACAAAGAAAGGTTTGTTGTAGGAGTCTAGAGGAAAAGGCTTGTACACCACCCAAAAGGAAAATCTTTTGTCCTGGCGGAATGTGAGTAAGGGTCAACGCCTATTGTACCACATTTGTTGGGGTGATGAACATCCATTTGCCGGCTGTTTGAATGTTTACATTTGGGTACAATGTTTTGATTTACAACCAAAGGTAGTAGTCAATCAGTTTGTTAATCGCTTACTCAATTCTTCTGTCAAGTAGTTTGATGTTCATACATGGTCATATAGAACAAAAACAAAGGTAAATTGACAGTCTACTTTTCATGTGTGGTTCCATCTCTGTTCATCAACCTGATGCGGCTAGATACCAAGGCTACATTGTTCCCGAGTACTTCAAGTGGCCAGGCACGCTCGCGAGCCTTGTGTTGGTGTTGGGGCCGCAAAGCTGAGGTTATGTTTTGTTGGTTGATACTAAAATCAGGAGTCATAATTGAAGATGGTAATATGTTCAGTGGGTTTCATCCTAACTAGGCTGTAACTGTAGTCAACTGTAAATAGTTGGTACTAAGGGCAGAAAGTTTCATCATCTAATTATCATTGGGAGCTCCATGTCTAGCTATGAGTTCAAACTTTGTGTCTCATGACCAATGTGGAGGCAGGAGAAGGACAAACTATTTATGATGACCCGTGAGAAAAGTGTCACTTGTGGAAGTTCTGCATCAAATGCCGGTTTGTCCTAGTATCAACATAGCGTATCTGAAATATGCATAGATACATTTGTAAAAACCAGGTTCCTATATACACATGCTGAAGCCCCATGAAAATGAGCCTAGAAACGGTACTATTCAAAACGGTGGTCTTGGTTGCTACAAGGTCATGGTGACATGAACATCATTTGCCCCCAACAGTTTTGGGCTATGTTTGTTTTGGGAGGGCAAACCAAAGCAGTTGGTCTTCGCGATAATACACCTTATTATTTCAAGATGGTTCTGCCGGTACTTCCAGTGCAACAATGTATGACGTACGTGAGAATGGATGCCAATGGTTAGTAATCAGTGACTAGTGACGTTGATAGCAATCACAGCTAAGTGGTTCATAGTTGAGGGTGAAATAGTCATGAGTTGATTTCCAAGTCCAAGTTCTTGGTGTCCACAGTTCGGGATGACACATCTCCTTTCCGTGACGTTTCCGGTCACCCGCCCGACGGTGGCGTAGGATACTTATCTCCTTCCATGGGTTTGAAGTTCGCCGACGTGCCCAACGGATTGGCAGCCATCACCAAGGCAACGAGACGGTGAACACAAGGAAGAGAACGTCGGTGATTTGGATGCTAAAAATGGCCATACCTACAATGGTTCAACCATGGTTAACTGGCTGGTCAATAGAAGGGGATGATAAGCAACAATACTAGGGTATAATATACCCATGCAGCTATATGACGAGCTGGGTCAAGGCTTTAACCAACCTATAATGATGGATGATAACCAAGGGGAAAACAATGGTCAACGATGGGGGAACCGAGGGTACAGGGTGAACTGACCCACAGCCATTTACCAACTGGCTACCCTCTGGTTAACTGACCTGGCAATGGAAAATCCAGCATTTTTGAAAGCAAAACTCTGGGAAATCATCCATTGAAATTGTGGGATTTTCCAACCAGCCATGTTAATTTACCAGAGGGTAAGCCAACTGGTTCACCAACATGACTCAACATTGACCAACGTGTTGGTTGAAAAAATGTGTTGATTGAAACAACCTACATGAGCTGATGGACCATCTCAACTGCTTCGTTTGGTGTGTTGCTTGTGGTTGGCTCAAGGAAAAGAATCAACAACGTTGCATACTATTGCTTTCGCATAGCCTATCATGGTGGGGGAACAACCGTCACCACGCTTCCATTTGACATTTTCACCAATCGCTCTGATCATTGCCTATACATTTACTTGTACCATCAGATTCACCAGTTGCAGGATTGCGGTTGGTAGTATCATTGGTAGCCTGTGCATGCCTGCTGTATGGTCAACAGTGGTCACTACAATCTGTTGGTTGCCGTTCATGCCAGTGAATTTGTATCATCAACGGGGATGGCCGATACCATGCAATACCAAATATCCCAAAGTATGATGGTTTCTCAAGATAGGGGTACCCCGAAATCATCCTTTACCACTCTTAGCAATGAACAAACCATCACTTTCGGCTTCCATTTTTTTGGAGAAACCGCCATGGTTGGTAGTTGTTTAACCATACGTTGGTTGGTGATTATTGCCTCTGAATCCATATTATGAGCAATTTGTTTAACCTTTAACCATTATTCATGGCTGGTCATTAAAATTATTATTAATTAGCAGCCATATTATTAACCATGGCTGGTAGTTTGAAATTAGTTCAACCATGATTATCAGCCATATTATTAACCATGTCTTAACCATTGTTAGCCATTTGTTTGACCAATTTTAAGCATAAGTTGGTTGGTGATTAATAGGAGATAATCACGAACCAATGTTTTTCTCCTATTCTTATTACCATTTATAGTTTAATCCTACCATTTGTTTAGCCATGGTTGGTAATTGTTTAACCATAAGTTGGTTGGTGATTATCCCTCTTAATCCATATTATTAGCCATTTGTTGAACCTTTAACCATTAATCATGGCTGGTAATCAAAATTATTATTAATTAGCAGCCATATTATTAACCATGGCTGGTAGTTTGAAATTTGTTTAACCTTTAACCATTCATCATTTTTAACCACGGGTGGTAGTCAACACCTCCCGCTGTGCACACTTTCATCCCTTGGAGGTGCCGGGCAACGGCTGGGCGCAGATCGTGGCCTTCGCGGGCTACTACGAGCTCTTCGTCTACAAGTTCAACGGCACGCCAGGCGACGGGTAACGCGGCCATGGTGGGGGCCATGATGCTGAGCAAGTTGGTGATTGATCTTGGCTAGCTGGTGATTCTCAGGGAGCTAAGGAGCCAGGGGTATCCCTAGATCCCTTTAAAGGGGGAGCGATTTAGAGCTACAGGGAGTGGTGAAACCAGATGGTGGTTGGTGGTTGCCCTTTGGGAATCGAACTTTTTCCAGGGTTTTTTCCCTCAGAAAATGGTGGATTTTCCAGTTCCAGGTAAGTTGACCACAGGGTAACAATCGTGGCTGAACAAGCCATCAACCCACCGTGGATGAATGAAGGTTCATGATGACAGGTGCTAGTGATGATACTTAAGGGTAACCATCAGGACATAGCCTTCTTCGACTATTTGCCAAACAAGCCATCGCTTATTTATTGCTATTTGCCTCTACAAGCAATTTGGTGACTGCAGACTTTATTCATTATAAGTAGTCATTGTTCTATCAAGGATCCACTGGTTCTAATCACTAGTAAGCATTGTTTAAAAGTGAGTGCCTATACAAGCGTGAGCGCCTATTTACAATGTTTACTTAGTTTTAACTGTCATCGACCGCTATGAACCAACTATTTAACATCAATATAATCGTTGAGTACATTGACCAGTAGTATAAATCATGGTTGATTCTAGTCAACCTCATGAACCATCATGAACCACTATTACTCATGCTGGATAATGCTTAATTATATAATCTCCATCATAAGCCATCATCAACATTTCTACCTGTTGGTCATCCCATGTTATCCATGGTTTTCCATCGTTGACCATACTTAATTGATTTTACCCATATTTATTCAGTTATGAGTAACCATGGTCATGGTTTTCAATTCTCAGCTATTTTGTATGAACATTGATTACTAATTGTCACTTATAGAAGCAGAAGCCGTCTTAACCATCAAGGTCATCATTACCGAACAGCTGGATGTGGCCCAAGAAGATGGCGCACCATGGGAAGTTCCATCTGCAGTTTTGGATGGGTTGTGCTCTGACAAAACTGTGGAACTTGAAGCGAGGATTACCCTTTGGTAAACTAACATGGCAATGGAAAATCCATATTGAATGGATGATTTCCCAGGGTTTTCCTAACGAAATGTTGGATTTTCCATTGCTATGTTAGTTTATCAGAGGATTAGTTGAATTCATAGTTTGTTCATGGCCGTGGTTGATGACTAGGGTGAACCTAGGTAGCTCCTTATTGAGTAATTTGGGGTTGTTAATGGTCATTGATTGTTCTTACATTTCATTAAGTACGGTAACCACCTTGCTGACATTGGTTGAATTGTGGTATCAATCCCATGACCGTGTTTCGTAAATAATCCAAGAAGTTAATTGCAATTGTTTATATACTAGGATTCATCATCATGAACCAAGATTAGTCATTACATTCATCATGTCTGGTTTGTGGGAATCCCATAGTCAATACCGGCATAGCTAAATCCCATAGTGTATCTCATAGATCATAGAATTTATCATCACTAATCACTAAGCATTAAACTCGTCATCACCACTGAATTCATCATCACTACCCCATACCACATGATTTTTCACCATTATACCCAGCATCACCCCACATTTCACAAGTGATTTCACCAGTGTTTACCATAGTTAATGGTCAATCTCATATATAGTTAATCCCATATGTGGTTCATCCCAGAGAAAGTTCATCCCAGAATGTTAACCTACTCACTCGCATCTAGTTTGATATATGTTCTCCCATTGATATTTAATCCCAAACAGTGAATCCCACATAGTTGATTCCAGAAGGTCAATGTCCACCACCAATTAAATAACTAAAGCAATGGTCCACCAAATGGGATTGACTAACTATATATTACTATATCTGGGATTATTGGCTCCACTCAGCCAAGTATATAGATATATGTTCATTATTTCTCAATTTGACACGATTCTAACCACCTTATCAGCCACTAGTTATCAGCACAATCAACAATGACATTAGCCACTAATTAACCACGTACAGTCCCAACCAACGCATTGTAGCCACTAATAACCACTCTTCACCACTAATTAGCCACTAATCTATCGACCACTATCAATCACCATTGTAACTCATCCAACCATGAATTAATGACTCTTCACCACTAATCACAACCACCAATTGATCAACCACTTGGCGAAGTTTACACCACTTTAACCACCAATTTATCAACCGCTATCAATCACCATTGTAAACCATCCAACCACTAATTAAGCACTATCAACCATGTTATTAAGCCACTAACCACCAATTTATCAACCACTATCCATAACCACTTGTGTCAACCACTATCCATGACCCAAGTTTCACCACTGGGCGACGGGCAATGCCCGTGCAGCTCAGCGAAGCGGCGCTGGCTCCGGTTGGTCAGGTGACTATGGCTGGAAGGTCTTGACCTCCGCTGATCCAGAGGCCAAGAAGCGTGGCCTGGCGGCGATGGTAGGTTGGGGAAGGGTTGGGTAAGGGTTGGTTGGTTAAGGATGGTTGGTTGAGGATGGTTGGTTAAGGGAAGTTCAAATTGGTTGAGATTGGTTTAAGTGGGTCAGCTAATGATCAACTAACGCTTAATTGATGTGCTCAACTGATGATGATCACTGCAACTTATGCAGTGCGCGCGATGCGGATCCTTGGGTTTCATAGCCATGGTGCTGTTCATCATGTGATTTTGACTATTTGACATGGCTATGGGTCAAAACCCTGTACCCCTGGTTCCCCTATCATTAACCATTGTTTTCCCGTGAAATTGGTTGGTTAATATTGACCCACAGCCATATCAGGAATCCCTTAGGCCTAGACATGTTGGTTGTACGCACGAAGGTCCCCAGATTGTCCAGCTGTACCTGGCTGTCCGTGCACAGTCGCTAACCTTCTTGATTTTGACAGGGAGATCTCTAAGGTCAAATCCACCAGGAAGATTTATGACCTTGCTTTTTGGTGCTGTCATAATTCATCAGTTATTTTACCTGTGGATCCTGGTTTCTGATGAAGACTTGTGGGATGGGGCAAGTAACCACCAGGCAGAAATGATTACCAGCCATTGTTAACCACTCATTGGCCATCATTAGCCATCATTGACCACTCATTAGCCATCATTAACCATCAGCTATTGTTAACCACTCATGAGCCATTGTTAACCACTCACAATGACCATCATTAACCATACAGCTGGGGCCACGTTACCCACCAGCCGCTGCTTATCTTACCACTTTGACTTCCAGGAAAGCTCGCCGCTGAGTTGGCCAATGGACGGCTGGCCATGACTCTTAGCGATAGCATGCGAGGGATGGGACACGAGGGTTAACTGGTTGGTGGTTTGATTCACGTTTTTTATTTTCCCTAGCAGTACTTATTAACAAACGGTTGGTTGACTCATCTTTTTCAAAGGGGTGGTTCAACCACCGTTAAGCGTTTGGTTCTGTCCATAGCCAGGTGTACCCTTCCAGCTGGTAGTTTCCCTTTTCATACTGGTCTATCTATGCATGCAGTGAATGCCCGCAACTTGTACTGCAGAGGATCATGCATGCTGTCACCTATATGGGCGTTTCTCAAGCCATAGGGGTACCCCCAAAAATGGTGGGTTTATGGCTATAAATGACTACTAGTGGATGATTGGAGGGTACCCCTATGACTTGAGAAACCACCATATATGGACACACATCTCTCCAAAGTGTTGGGTCACCTTCTGAGTTCTCCGAAAGTTCTTCGGAACAGGCTGGGGTACTATCAACCCATAGAAGCGATGCTCTAGATTTTTCCTGATAAACGCGGTTGCGGATATCACTAGAAAGGATTTAGAGGGTTCCACTGTGATTTGAAGGATCTGTTTTCTTAATGCTAAATACCTGGTGATATCACATGATTGGAGGAGTTCATTTATTTGTGACGGGTGGGTTTCAATGATTTGCCAGCCTCGCAGATTTGATTTCTGGCATTTAGATTTTTTTTTCCCTAAAAAGTGTGCATAAATGTGATAATTATTCAAGCAGAAGTGATTTACTTTCACTGCGCAACAATGTGGCAAACGTAATTGTAGATCACAACTGGGCATGGTCTTGTCTACAGCAGCGTTTCACATGCGGTTGTTACTGGTGCGCATGATTTCCGAGTAAATAATGGTTTCTGCGGATCTGTATGAGGGGAATGGATCATTATGGAAGTAGACAAGACTTTTGGCTCCGCATGAATTGCTGTACTTGTACTGATGGCCATCATCATCACGAGTCATGAAGGCATCAAGTGAGTGGGTGCCAGTTCTGATGAAGATGACCATTCAACCTGGCCAGCTGTTCTGGATACAACCCCTCATAGGATGAAAAAAACAGATGGTATACCGTATACCCATACCCACCGTAGTTAACCACTTACCAGCCGTGGTATGATCATCCAAGCATATGTTTGTTTAGTTGGTAGTTTTAAACATGTTCGCTGCAACCCTGCCACATGACCACCCCCAACTGGAGATCCAACATCCAGCATATATTTTTGCTGGGGTGGGGCATTTGATGACCCATATCAACCCATATCCTTACTTGTAGTTTTTGTCCAAGTAGTTCCCAGACGGAAGTATATATGAAACATGTAGTTTTGTGGGGGTGGGACATTTGACGACCTTTGTCCTCAAGTAGTAGCTTTTGTCCAAGTAGTTTCCTGACGGATATCTTTATGAAACGTATATGTACTTGTGTGGTGATTGGACATTTGATGACTTCTCTTGTTGAGGATGGTCGCACGTCCAGTTTGCAGACAACATGTTTTACTTTCCCCAACCTTTTGGATGGTTGGTTGATTGGCATGCGCATATTTTTGGGATGTTGAACACGCCAATCACCAAATCTTTTTGATAATTACTAACTAATCATTATCAACCATCAATAATTATTGACCACGATTTGGCCGAACCGTTGATGAACCATGGCTGAACCAACCACCACTCGCGTCGTGGCCCCGTTTCGGTTCGGTTCGTTGCTCTTAGGATGGCGATCATTGGAATGTTCTTCCAAGATGGCCTCACAGGTGGGATCAGTCCGCTGGTCGTCGTCATGGTGCGTACCTCCCCAGTCGCATCCACAGAAATGGCTATGGGTCAATATTAAGGGACCAATTAATGGAGGATTTACCAACGACAATAAGGGAAACACTGGGGTACAGGGTTTTGACCCACTGCCAAATAATCATCACTAGTAGGAACCCCATCATCTCATTGAAACTAACAGCCTTGCAGATCCTATTTTCAGTTTAGGTCAAATTAATTAATGATTTAATGATCATTGATGTTAGATCAGTATTCAGGACCCTCATCGCGTTTCATGGAAAATCGCAAACTATTTTTGGTGAGCAACTAGTAGTTTTTATTTATAGTAATATATGTATCTACCATGGCAGAAACCCCTCGAAATTGTGACGTAGTAGATGTTTTGTCGTGACAGATTCTGTACATTTGACGTGCAAGTTGATTTTTCCTTGTGTGAGGTTTGGGGTACAATCGCTGCGTAATCTTGGAGTGAACATTTTTGTATTTAAGTAGCAGCGGTTTTGAGAGTGATCATGGAAACTATTGTAAACGCATATGTTTGTTGGAAATTTATTGCAACATTGCCTGATCTTTCACCAACTTCCTGCATTTGCTTGCGATATTTTGCTCCTTTGTTTGCCAGAATGGTGTTGCAATTCTTGGTGGTAAACGATAACTACTGCTCCAGCTAGAGTACAGCGAGGTATGGCATCAACATCATCATCATCATCATCATCATCATCATCATCATCATCATCATCATCACCCATTTCCTGATGATTGCGGCCTAAGTTTTCTGTGATCTTCAGCTTGACTGCTAGTTGATGGTTGATTCACGGTCCACTTCTCCTGGCCGTCTTCACAACCTAACTCGGCAGTCCTCAAAGGTGTGACAGCCATTCCTCCTGTGAGGCTTAATCATTAGCATTGATTCGCACCAATGGAGGATCAATCATGTATTTGTCCTATCAAGCTTCGTGTTGATCATGTATTTTTTCTATTGAGTTTCATATTAATCATCTATTTCTCCTATCAAGCTTCATATCAACCACGAATTTCTCCTATGAAACTTTATGTTAATAATTAATAATGTTTATATCCATACAAGCTTCATGTCAGTCATGTATTTCTCCTTTTCAGTTTCATGTTAATCATCTATTTCTCCTATCAAGCTTCATGTCAACCATGTGTTTCTCCTGTGAAACTTCATGATGATAATATATGTTTGTATGTATCCTATCAAACTTCATGTCAGTCATGTATTTCTCCTGTTGAGTTTCATGTTAATCATCTATTTCTCCTATCAAGCTTCATGTCAACCATGTGTTTCTCCTATTAAACTTAATGCCAATAAGTAATGTAATTTAAGTTTGATGTCAATCATGTATTTCTTCTCTTGAGTTTCATATCAATCATTTGTTTCTCCTATCAAGCTTCATGTCAACCATGTGGTTCTCCTATTAAACTTAATGCCAATAAGTAATGTAATTTAAGTTTGATGTCAATCATGCATTTCTTCTCTTGAGTTTCATATCCATCATTTGTTTCTCCTATCAAGCTTCATGTCAACCATGTGTTTCTCCTTTGAATCTTTATGCTCATCATGTATATATTTATTTAAGCTTCATGTCACTTCTGTATTTCTCATGTTGAGTTTCATATTCATCATCTAATTCTCCTTTGAAGCTTCATGTCAACCATGTGTTTCTCCTATGACACTTCATGATGATAATATATGTTTGTATGTATCCTATCAAACTTCATGTCAATCATGTATTTCTCCAGGTAAACTTGATTGATGATGTTAATGGTGTGTGAGTGTGGCTAGCATTGAAAGAAGATACAGTAAATACTTTTGGACCAAACAAGCTGAGGAGATGTCAGAAGGAAGTTCAATGGTCAGGATGATGCTGATTGACTCTATATGTCCTATTTGGCGATCAACTGCGAGCTATCATTCGCCAACGGAATTCAGGAAGACTTGGTCTCAGTGATACACTAAAAGTAATTTGCTGGGTGTGTTGTATCACTCGTCTTCTGATAAGAATTGTACAACGAAGTGATACACTAAACCAACAACATTTCAAGTCAAACTTTGGCTTCATTTGAAGCCACTCAAGTTTTTGGTCCAGATTTACTTGTTGTTGTTTTTTTTTTCATGGGCATTGTCATTCCGTGTGGTGGTGTAATGTGATGTCTCAATCTATTACCTTCAAGGGCATGACCTGCTTTGTCGCAGGTTCCGCCTGGGGAGATTGGTCTTTGTACACCGACTCCCCACTGCGAGCGTTTGAGAACGAACTTGGAGTGCAAGCTCCGGTCGGATTTTGGGATCCGGCAGGCCGGGATCAAAGATTGAGTGGTTGTTCTGTTCAGACACGACCCTACTGTTTGATATGATATATAAATATCTTATTTATATAACATTAGACATTATTGAAATCTTTTCAATATACACATACATATGTTTATCTAAATAAATATATATATACTTATGTATTGAAGTTGATGATTACATTTATCATCCATTGTCCACAGACATTGTTGTGTTTCTTGCATGTGAATCATTGTTGTTTTACATGAATATGTTTCTTCTTTTTTGCAGCGGAATCGTCAGGATTCACAGCTGATGGAAGTGTGGAGAACTTCAAGAGACGCCGACAAACTGAGTTGAAGCATGGGAGGATCTCTATGTTGGCAACAATGGGCTATATTACTCCGGAGATCACAGGTTTCGAAGTGTGAAACTAATCATCATCA
>VSDK01015408.1:34396-48750 GCA_009767595.1 Symbiodinium kawagutii
CATCATCATCATCACCATCATCATCATTATCATCATCATCAGATCATCATTTAAGTTTGAAAAAGATGGTTTGGTGGTTTTTACACATTGTTAACCACGGCAGCGGGGATTGTCACTTTAACATTTTTTAAACTACCACTTGTTTCATGCGAACTGGTCAATCATTTTGGTACCGAGCTTTAACACGTTTAACACTGCTCAGGCAAATTCCCTGGTTATCTCTCGCCATCTGCCGGATTGAAATTCGCCGACGTGCCCAACGGGCTTGCAGCAATCTCGAAAGTGCCAGCCGCGGGCTGGGGACAAATTTTGGCATACATGGCTTTCTGCGAGGTTTCCCAGGATCAGTCGCCCGGAACTCCTGCTGCCGCTGGAGACTTTGGATTCAAAGTGTTGACTTCGTCTGACCCTGCAGAGAAGACTAAGAAGCTTAGTGCCGAAATTGCTAATGGACGACTTGCGATGATGGCCATCATCGGCATGTTTTTCCAAGCAACTTGATTGCACATGATCAGCATGTTTTCTTGATATTGTTGCGCAAGTTGATTCATGATGATTGATGCTTTACACATTCGTGATTTAATTGCACAAACTGATGCAAAACAAAACCAATTCCAAAGTCAAGATTGGCAATGTGCTTTGCACATGTTGGTGCTATAAACATTTCAGCCACCCGCTACTCATTGTCGGCCGCTGTTGATCATTTCTTGGCAACAATCATTGTTCGCGACTGTTTTGACCATCGTGCCATATCATGCCTAACCCGTTCTGTTCAACTGAATGTCGGCGCTGCGTGATAGGATGGCTTGACCGGAAGTGCGTGGGGCGATTGGGCCAACTACACCGCTTCCCCTTTGCGAGCGTTTGAGAACGAACTTGGAGTGCAAGCTCCGGTCGGATTTTGGGATCCGGCAGGCCGGGATCAAAGATTGAGTGGTTGTTCTGTTCAGACACGACCCTACTGTTTGATATGATATGTAAATATCTTATTTATATAACATTAGACATTATTGAAATATTTTCAATATACACATCTTCATGTATGTAGGTATTTATTATATATATATATACATTTGTATTGAAGTTGATGATTACATTTATCATCCATTGTCCACTGTCATTGTTGTGTTTCTTGCATGTGAATCATTGTTGTTTTACATGAATATGTTTCTTCTTTTTTGCAGCGGAATCGTCAGGATTCACAGCTGATGGAAGTGTGGAGAACTTCAAGAGACGCCGACAAACTGAGTTGAAGCATGGGAGGATCTCTATGTTGGCAACAATGGGCTATATTACTCCGGAGATCACAGGTTTCGAAGTGTGAAACTAATCATCATCAACATCATCATCATCATCATCATCATCACCATCATCATCATCATCATTTTTCAGTGTGAAAAAAAAGGTCGTTTGATGGTGTTACACATTTTTAACTATGGCAGAGGGGATTGTCGCTTTAACATTCTGCAAGTTATCCATTGTTTCACGCAAAAGGGTCAATCATTTTGGTACCGAGCTTTAACAACGCTCAGGCAAATTGCCTGGGTATTTATCTCCAAGTGCTGGCCTGAAATTCGCCGACATTCCCAATGGTCTGGGTGCAATCTCCAAAGTCCCTGCGGCGGGATGGGGTCAGATCTTGGCATACATGGCTTTCTGCGAGGTTTCCCAGGATCAGTCACCTGGAACTCCTGCAGCCGCTGGAGACTTTGGATTCAAAGTGTTGACCTCATCTGACCCTGCAGAGAAAACCAAAAAGCTTTCGGCCGAACTGGCTAATGGACGACTTGCGATGATGGCCATTATCGGCATGTTTTTCCAAGCAACTCGATTGCACATGATCAGCATGTTTTCTCTATATTGTTGCGCAAGTTGATTCATGCTTTGCACATCTGTGATTTAATTGCACAAACTGATGACATCACAAAACCAATTCCAAAGTCAAGATTGGCGATGTGCTTTGCACATGTTGGTGCTATCAACATTACAACCAACCATTCCTCATTATCGGCCGCCATTGCTCATTTTTGGCAACAGTTATTGTTAGTGAGTATATTGACCATCATACCTAACCTGTTTTCTTCCGCTCAATGTTTGCGCTGCGTGATAGGATGGCTTGACCGGAAGTGCGTGGGGCGATTGGGCCAACTACACCGCTTCCCCTTTGCGAGCGTTTGAGAACGAACTTGGAGTGCAAGCTCCGGTCGGATTTTGGGATCCGGCAGGCCGGGATCAAATACTAAGTAATTATTAAGTGGTTGTTCTGTTCAGACACGACCCTACTGTTTGATATGATATGTAAATATCTTATTTATATAACATTAGACATTATTGAAATATTTTCAATATACACATACATATGTTTATCTAAATAAATATATATATATATATACTTTTGTATTGAAGTTGATGATTACATTTATCATCCATTGTCCACTGTCATTGTTGTGTTTCTTGCATGTTAATCATTGTTGTTTTACATGAATATGTTTCTTCTTTTTTGCAGCGGAATCGTCAGGATTCACAGCTGATGGAAGTGTGGAGAACTTCAAGAGACGCCGACAAACTGAGTTGAAGCATGGGAGGATCTCTATGTTGGCAACAATGGGCTATATTACTCCGGAGATCACAGGTTTCGAAGTGTGAAACTAATCATCATCAACATCATCATCATCATCATCATCATCCTCAGCATCATCATCATCATCATCATCATCATCATCCTCAGCAGCAACATCATCATCATTATCATCATCATCATCATCATCATCATCATCATCATCCTCAGTAGCAGCAACATCATCATTGTCGTCATCATCATCATCATCATCATCATCATCACCATTATCATTATCATCATCACCATCATCATCACCATCATTAACTGCTACTTATGATCATCATCATCATCATCATCATCATCATCATCATCATCATCATCATCATCATCATCATCATCATCATCATCATCATCATCTTTTCAGTGTGAAAAAAAGGTCGTTTGATGGTGTTACACATTGTTAACCATGGCAGAGGGGATTGTCGCTTTAACATTCTGCAAGCTACCCATTGTTTCACGCAAAAGGGTCAATCATTTTGGTACCGAGCTTTAACAACGCTCAGGCAAATTGCCTGGGTATTTATCTCCAAGTGCTGGCCTGAAATTCGCCGACATTCCCAATGGTCTGGGTGCAATCTCCAAAGTCCCTGCGGCGGGATGGGGGCAGATCTTGGCATACATGGCTTTCTGCGAGGTTTCCCAGGATCAGTCACCTGGAACTCCTGCAGCCGCTGGAGACTTTGGATTCAAAGTGTTGACCTCATCTGACCCTGCAGAGAAAACCAAAAAGCTTTCGGCCGAACTGGCTAATGGACGACTTGCGATGATGGCCATTATCGGCATGTTTTTCCAAGCAACTCGATTGCACATGATCAGCATGTTTTCTCTATATTGTTGCGCAAGTTGATTCATGCTTTGCACATCTGTGATTTAATTGCACAAACTGATGACATCACAAAACCAATTCCAAAGTCAAGATTGGCGATGTGCTTTGCACATGTTGGTGCTACAAACGCTACTCGTACCACCTTTTGTTGCGCTAGCAATGAATATCGATCAAATTTGATCAATATTGATACTTCGAGTTGTTAGTGACTCTTTGTGCGTATGTATATATATATATACTGTGTATTTATACACGTCTTTATGCATTCCTATCTATGTATTATATGATGTGATATAATTTCATACTCAGATGAAATCTGAATATGAATTCATATCACATTTGTTTCTTTCAAATGTTGCTTTTCATATCTATGATTGATTAATGCCATGCCGCGGTGTGCATTTTGCCTTAGTGGCCACGTGGCATCGGATGATCTCAGGATGGTCTGACCGGAAGCGCCTGGGGAGACTGGGCCAACTACACCGCATCTCCTTTGCGATAGGACGAAAAAAGGACCAGAAGATGGGAATGGTTGGGGACTGGCTGGTGGATGCTGGTGGTTTCTAACATTCAGGGGGTCAATTTGTGGTTAATAATAGGGCTGGTGGCTTGGTGATTTCAAAAGTGTTTTTTTAGGGGGTTAGTTAATTTGTAATTAGTTAATGATAGGGCTTTATATTTTGGCTTAACTTTTTTAGGGGAATAATTTGTGGTTGATAATAGGAGTTCATAGCCAACAACAATTGTTAAACACTACTGGTTGGTAGTTGATTGTCATTTTGGTTCCCAAATGTATTAACACATGTTTGGTTGGTTGATCAGTTCCGACCATGAACCAGTTGTTGCATGTTGTTGCGATGTCATTTCTTGATGGGGAATCCACCATCGTTGGGGTTGTCTCTGAGTAGCAAGTCAAACGAAAGGCTATGGGTGTCAAGCGCAGTAGGTTCACACGAACGAAGAAGAATTTGTGCGTTACTTCTTCACGTGTTGCCCATGCCTTCTGATGTCAGGAAGATTTGTGGATGGACTATAAATCACTATTAACCACTATTAACCAACATCCTCCTGTGGAAATGCAGTATCAGTGAGCTTGCACTAGCTGTGACCCTGTTCCTGTGCTACGAAGGATCGTGACTTGGCCTCAACCATGACCTGCCAGTTCCATCCCGCGGCTGCCCTGCAAGGAGCCCTGTTTCATTGGTTCCAAAAGCAGCACCGTTCCGCCGCTCGAGATGTCAACACGACCTGAGGTCGGTCGCAGGGGAGCATGGAGCTCTACAGGAGTTGGTGATATGGCTATGGGTCAAGGCTTTAGTCAACCAACTTTCCTGGGGAATAATCACGAACAATTTCATATGGAAAAGAACATAAAAGAACGGTTAATGATGGGGGAAGTACAGGGTTTTGACCCATGGCCACAGGGTTTTAGGGAATAATAGTGGTAATACGGGATTCTAACCAACATTAATGCTTCAAAAACTACTAGTTGGTGGTTTGATTAACATGTTTTTCCCAATTTTCAAGGGATGGTTCCTTGATGGTGAGTAATTTTGCGATAGTGGAGCTGGACTCTTGACCCTACAGCTGATGTGGTTGTGAGTCAAGGGTCCGATCTGCGCGTCCAACAGAAGGGCGTTCCCCCTGAAATTGGATGGACAGCCATGGACCATTTGTGACAACGGGGATAATTACGATAATTATATTATGTGAATGCTATATGATATGTTGAGATACGTATATGTATAAATAATCTACATAATATATATATATTATTTACATTAGCAGTCTATTAATGTTTTTTGGAACATAAATGAATATTATACGTGATTTTCCATAGAAAAACATATATAAAACGTATATATATATATATACATATGCACATTACATTCGAGAAAAATCCTGAGTCCTGAGTCTTGTTGATATGGGGGAACACGGTTATAAACTATTTTGAAGGCGATACTAGATTGTCAAATATTAGTGGTGAAATAGTGGTTGGTAGTGGTTAGATAGTGTTTTACAATGGTTGGCAGTGGCTAATGATAGCGGACAATGACTCAGCAAAATGGTTAGACAACTAACCTTGGGTTTGTCCATGTCTCTGATTGTACTGGTACCTAGTGACCATCCAGCTCTTCATAATCATGGCCACTGTCGATAGGGAAACCACTAGTTTGGGGTACACTATTTTGGACAGACCTATTATATCTATAAACTACAATTTGTTGACATATTCTAAGGTACAACCCATTTCTGTAAGAATTCGGTATCTTTGCATACACATGTCCAGATAAAACCCTTTCTATAAGTAATGTTTCGTTTGAAAGTTAGAAGGTTTAACAGGAAAGGTAAAGATCAACATAGCTCAATGACCACCCAACCCAAGGGCTATGACTGGTGGAGATATCATGTTGTCATCCAGTGTTCGTTAATTTCTATTCGTGTCTACCATTTTGTCGGTGCAAATCTAGGTCTCAGCTGTGTCTCATGTCGCTGCCAGGGCAAGCTGGGAAGATCGGCAGACGCGAAAACTTCGCTCTGACCACCGGATCAAGGGATGAAAAACGGAGCGCTGGCGGCTGATCCCCACGCCGGTCTCGCAAGCACGGTGGGCTTGGGCTCGGACTTGTGCATGGACTGGTGATTTGTAATGATTTGTATGTCCCACCTTCCAACCGTCCAAATGGCTGTGACCTTCTGTTTATGATTGGATGGCACCAGTATCACCCCAGGTGACTAGACCCTACGCCTACATATCACAAAGCCCACAGCTCACCTGCAAGATTTCTGCGGCATGTCCTTCCAGTCCTATGCGAGTTGGGAATTTCCGACCACAACTCACAACACGACTGTAATCTTCGGTGATCAGTGTTGGTGGTTGTTGGTGGATCAGCAATGTAGTCCAGGGTGACTAGATTTTCAATACGCAAAGGGGTTTGATTCAAGAGAGTCCCCACACTTTGCCGTTCTTAAAACGGCAGTACTGGTATTCCCCGCATCCCCCATGGTCCCTGTCAAGGGCCTTTTTTGAACTCGAATATTTGGAGATAACTCCAGCGAGCCGGACATACCATGACAATGCATGACTGAATAAAGCTATATATCTATCGATATAAACCCCGGATTTGCAACATGTATTGATGTATAGCCATACTAGTGGATACTCAGCATAGACCTAGTGGCATCATGAGGTGGATATTTATCCATACTACTGCCTCCTTACAGGGTTAGTTTTACCTAGCGGATACCCAGCAAGTTCAGACAGCCATTTTGATGCTTCCTGGGCATTCCGCACGCTGCCAGTGCTTTCTGGAAAGTCCCCGTGTGAAAGCGGCCGCACACTCGGAGAGCTGATAAGAGCTGTGGCCAAGAAGCCTTTTTTACATTCTTTTATAATGATAGATTATAATGATAGATGTGGTCATGTCACCTGCATATAATAGGTATTATTATATGTCGTTGTTTTATTGTTTCAAATTTGAATATGTATATATATATATATAGATCTATGCATATATATATATAGATCTATGCATATATATATATATGATATGTATAGGTATAAATATGTTTATCATTAGATGTCATCATTATACTCACTACATTATACGCACATATATATAGTTGTATTTGTTACGAGTCTATGAATTTATATCTTCTATGACTTACATGTATGTATATATATATATGTGTATTTGCATGTTTTTAGATACACAAATATGTGCACTGATGGGCATTGATTGAATGTAAACATGTACATAGTATACACGTGTTCAATATTTGTAGGGGCCTTTGCTCAATACACATGATCATCTTTGAGGACAGTATTGCGATCATTCATTGGATGAGCCGTATCAAATAGCCAGCACGTGGGGCCTACTGATTCCTTTCTGCTTTGCCTTATTGCCAGCCTGAAATGTAAGATACGATCATTCTCGCTAACGACGATCACACTCCGTTGTGATACTGACCATGAGAAGAATTTTGATCATCATTATAGATGATTAATACTGAATCATTTGCGGGTCTCCTATTTTGAGCAACCATCACATTTTTTGAGAATCGATGAACCTATGCATAGCAATAGGCTGATTTGCTTAATGGTGTTAATGCGGTGACATAGACATATTGAAGTAATTGGTCATCATTTACCTTATACATCCAATTGTTGTAAATACATATACGTGTCTACATATGTATATTTTAATACTAAATGTATGTACTGACCTATTTATATACTTAGATAAAAACATATACTGATTGATCATATTGGGCGTATGTTTCTCGTTTTGAATCAGAGGCACCTCTATGTGTTGGTCATGTATGACGTTTCACTTACTGAGTCAGTAATGCACATTCGTGGGACCACACATGTTACAAGCCATTCAGAGAATGTCGTGGGCGCTACAAGTTGGGAAGCCGCGTGATCGACACCCGAGCCCATGATTTGCCCCCACTAGCGCCTGACATTCCGAACAGTTTCTGTGTACCATGACTTCTATGGCTTGTGGATGCTTGAGGCATTTGTAGTTGGCTATGGGTCAATATTAACCAACCAATAATGAGGATCAATAACCTACCAATGAACACATACTCATAAATTTTAGGTTCACTTCAGCACATGCTCCAGGTAATGTGGAAACAAAACACATCAATTTTGCTTCTCTCGAAACTCAACTACCCAAGCCCAAGTGGTATTGACTACACCAACTCCCATGAACCAGGAACCATCACTGACCACCCAAGCAATCATCATCCTCAGGCCTCATCAACCTTAGCGCCTGAGGCAACGAAATCGCTGGAGAAAGCATTGGTGGGGATGCTGACGTGAAAGGGGACCGCCACCATGCGACTGCCACAAAACAAGGTAAACATACAGCTGGAAAGAAGTTCAACTGATCACTGGCTGAGCCTTGCGACATGTTTGGTTGGTATCATCGAACGGATGCAACGTTGCTATGCCCAACACATATCCATGGACTTTGGACAACAAACAAGATACAACAATTCAAAGTTTGCACTTGAGGTCTTCACTCCTCAGGTACAGGACCTGCAGCTCCAAATTTTATGAGTTAGGAGGTCGTGGATGAGTGCGGGCGTGGCCATGCGAAGGAGATGGTAGAATCGTTTCTGTTCAAGTTTTATGCTCTAGTTCTGCCAACTGTGAACCATGATATGTGAATATTCCCTATCACCACAATAGAGGAACATGAGATTCTTGTTTCAGCGAGGGCAAGAAGAGGTAAAACATACTTACTGTAGCTGCGGGGTTTGGTCTTGGATACCAACCTTGGCTGGGAATTAAAGGCTTGTGTTTGGGCACTTTTTTTCTGGTTAGTAGTCTTATACATATTTTTCATTTTCACTGGTATTAACAAATTGGTTGGTTGATATAATAGTTTTCATAGGGCCACAGGTTGATACCACCAACCAGTTGTGGGATAGGCACAAATTTGTGTTGGAACCATGTGTCAAACTGTTTGGTTTTCAACACTACTTTGTGCAGTTTGGTCACCTTGAGCTGTAGCAAATTGACACGGATAATGGACGGAGCTATATGTTTTGAGCACATTATGTTTTAAGAATGAATATGCCTATCAATTGAATATTGACTTATGAGCCAATAAATGGTTAATGATTTATGAACCAATAGTTTTCATACCATAATGGTTTTCAGAATCCTTAAACCCATAGGAATTCCTACAGAGCACTGGCTCATTCCCATAGGACTTGGCCCCACGCGTCGCCGGGTCACGCCCTGGTTTTCAACTGCTCTTCCCGGCTGCTGCAGTGCTTCAATGCCTTCCGGAGACGGGGTAGCAGACTGTGGGAAGCGTACCCAACTTTAGGAGATGGTCATATAATGAAAATCGCAAGCACCACTGCATCATCATAATGAGTTGATGATATATTGGTGGATAGATATGGATAGTCATGGCATTGACGACATGTTGATGGATAGTCATGAAATTGATGAAGATATGTTTTTGACTCATCGGTATCAATGATAATTTGTAGTGACCAGTGCCATCCCATTGGGGAACCCGACCCCATTGGTTCCAATGGTCACTCTACCGTGAACATGAGCACTTCACCGAACTGCTTGCGATGCCATTCCCTGCAGTTGTTCATGTCCAGCGCAGGATTGCTATCATGGCTCGCAATTGTACATAAATAAATAAGTGTATACAATAGACATATACATACATGGATGGTATATTAACATATGACATGATGTGACGTGATGCGTGATATGATATGAGGAAATAAAAAACCTGGTAACAAGGACTTTAAATTGGCAAGTCCCCAGTTGGACCGCATGTTGGCTTCACCAGGTAAAACGATCAGGAATAGAAAAGTAGCCCCCAGAACAGATATTCATATCAGTGGCGTCATACGTGAAAAGAAGCAATATGAAAAAGACAGCAAAAACGATGACAAAGCCTTACGAAAGCTTGACTGTCTAGACGTTTGTTAATTTTTACCCTTCTATAACCTTTAGTATTCATGGATGGTTGGTTGTGATCTGGCCTGTAAAACGATAAGGAATAAGAAACACGATAAGGGTAAAAGTGGGTAAGTCAGTGTGTTACCCGGTTTTCTTACTGCCTGATATGATGTGATGTGATATGATATGAGATTATATGATATGTGTATATGTATATGATTGTATATGTTCATGTGTCTACATTATATATGTACACTTGATATACATTTATATATACACATATAATTAATGTATTTATAACTTAAAACTGATATCTAGCATCTAGGTATTTATCTTGCACATATAGATTTGCATGCACATTTGTCGTCAACTGTCACCTTGTCCAAACATTATCATGCGTGTCAGGAAGTCTACTTGTGTATACATGCCATAGCCAGCCATCCTTTGACGGTTCGTGGAATTTTATTCTGCTGCTTTTCGGTCTCCTGGAGTAGTTTTTTCATTTTTTTTAAAGGTTTGATGGGAGTATTTTCCATTGTTAATCATACAAGGTGGGCCCCCCCAGTTACATCTACCATAAGTGCCACCCTAGTTACAACCCAACAATTATAGCTGGTGAACGGGGACCACCTTGTGACGTCATCAATCCTTGAATCCACCTGAGATTTCTCCATTTTCCACGTGCCACGCAAGGGCCACGCAAGTGTCCAAAAAAGCTGCCGCTGCTGGGGACTATGTTGGGCAGTCGGGGCGCCGCCCCAACGATCCAAACATTCGCATGTCTGTTTTTGCTGGAAACCAACGATTTGATGTTTCCCTCATGCAGATATGCCCAGATTGCTATTGGCTCTGGTTGTTGGGGAGTTCATTCTGGATGGTTGACCCGCATTTCTCGGCACCCCATGTCCATGTATCCTTCAGAAGTTCAGACCTTGGAGAGGTCGAGTTTTTGCTTACGGCTTGTGATTCGCAATCAAATATGATCATAAAATCGGGGTACCCCGGTACCATCATCCTTTCTTCACCATGTATATTATAATAGTGACAGTGATAAACCAACCGCTTTTGGGGTTCCGCTATTTCAAGAATCTACCATATGGGTGTTTCTCAAAATAGGGGTACCCCTAAATCATCCATCTATAGTCATTTAGTAGTACTAAACCAACCATTTTGGGGTCCCATATTTGGGGAAACCACCATATAATGATGACCAGTTCGCTTTTGAGGGACCGAATGGGACGAATACTGGAGGATGTACCCATGTGATGGTTGAAGCCTTCCCAGCTTGGCAGTAGAGGACGGGTAGGAATGTTCAGCCTCCAGTTTTTGATTTTTGTCCTTGTCATTGTGACTTATTATTATTAGCATTGTTATTATCAATGTATTGTTATTGTTACTGTTATGATATTTATTTTGCCATTGTTATTATTATCATTACAACAATATTATTGTTATCCTGCTCGCTATCGGATTCTTTTCGATTATGTTGACCGATTAGCCATCGCAACAACATGCTTGAATTTGGGATCCATTTTGTGACAATAGATCAGCCCCATTCATTCCATTGTGTTTTCTCCGCATTTGGGATTTCAATGGCTCGATCTCCCATTGTTATGGTTATTGTCGGTACATTCCACTAGTATCCCCTCCTGTATCCCCGATTGTTGCTTCCTGTTGGTCATTTACCAGCACCAATGTTCAGCAATTCTTCTGAGACACTTAATCATCAACCAGTGCATGAGTTAAATAATGCATCAGTAGTAAACACAAATGATATCAATGATTTTCCTGATTGTTCATATTATCAAGCTTTTCGTGAGGAAGCATCATTGACCACTCTTGCTCGCAAGCATTTTGATTCTTGAGCTTCTTATTTGCGGGTGAAAGTGAAATTCGGGGCTGAGAGCAGTTGTTTATTTAAATGGTTGGAGGTGACCATGGCAAACTGTACTGAAATCCTTGTTTGCAGTAAAAGGACAGGTCGTAGTAGGTTGTAACTAGAATGAAATAATTTTGTTGATACGGTTGGCAAACAAGGTAGTTGCCTATGCTATTACGTGGGAAAAGCATATGGTGGTTTCTCAAAATAGTATACCCCCAAAATGGTTAGTTTGTTGCCTATAAATGACTAATATTGGATGATTTGGGGGTCCCATATTTTGAGAAACCCCTATAAGATTTGTTACACATATTACTTGAAGACCCCTTGTGTGTTTGCTACCATGCTTAGGTCCCCTCAGAACTCCTGAAACAGACAGTTCCGGGTTGGAAAGTAACCGGTGGAGCCGCCATTGACACTGTGCCATAGATCCCCAGAGATTTACAAGATTTCACAAGCTACACTCCTAATGGTTGACAAGCCCTGAGTAGTGGGTCTTGGCTAGCAGAGGCGCTTAGCTTACCCGCCCTCAAAGTCGTCATGATTAATGAACTGAGGTTCGCACTACTACCACCCAAGCCGCATGACATTGAGCTTTCACAGCTGCGGTCAACATGCAAGAAATCGCTCGCTCTACAGCTGGCTGTTCACTGGCATGGCTCAATGGCTCAAGGATGAGACTACACTTAGGGACTCCAAGGATTTCTCGGTTTTGGACAAATTGCAGTTTGGGGACAGCATTAGAGTCTAAAGTCTAGTGTCTCAACAAAACGATGATTCTCGTACACAGGCACGTAAATGCCGAAATGCCTCTAATAAAGAGGAATATCATGTAATATCCTGACATTCTCGTTGCAAGAAGGTGACAAACCATCATCAAAGAGGAATGGCAGTGGCCACATACCTCATTCAGCTTGCACTCCAGCAAATATCCCTCATAGTTTTACCATGTGTTGATATGCTGCTGATTTGCGGGCACAATGAAAGGGGAAAGAATCGTTCATCCAAATGTTAGCCATTGCTTGTTGACACAGCACTTAGCATGGTTTCATTTTTGTTGCTGCTTTGACAGATTTGGGGTTTGTCATTGCCAATGATATGGCAGTTCATACCCCTGCAAACGAATGAGACGACAGAATCACTTAAAGATTCACTTGAAGATCCAACCACTTACCGATCCACTTCCCATCTTTGCTCAAAGACCTTTGGGGCAATGGCAATTTACGAGGACTCCTCCACCGCTGTTGGTGACACGCCTCGGTGCATCTGGAGCCGAAGTTGTTGTTAAGAAGGGCTGGTGCCGGCTGGTTGTTGGCCCAAAGCTTCAACCAGGCCTGGCTCGCTATCAGGTTTGGGGGTTCATTGCAACCCAGGCTTGGGGTACCCATGCAGGAGCCAGTGAACCCCCGTGGGAAAGATCAACTTTGGCTGTGCACTTGCATTGAAGTTGATCTTTCAACATTCGGAATACTAGTACTGGCAATAATGATAGTAATTAATGGTAATCATAGTACATAATAACATTAGTACTATAGTAATAATGATCGTTTTTGTTGCCATTGCATGCTATCAGGGGGCTGTGCCCGCCAGCTCAATAATGATAGACATGGTAATGTGAATACCTAACAACATTAGGATGATGAAACAGCCAGCCATTACAAATTATAGTAATATAATAACATTAGTATACATGAGTAGCATATTTCATGATCGTACTATCATTCTCAGCCCGTACATTCGGCACCCTCCGTAGCGCGCTGCGCGCGCCGAGATTTGGATCCGGTGCCGAACTGCTGGGCCGACTGGGAGCTGCCGCCATCCCCAGGATCCCTACTTCGTCACTGCCGATCCCTATGGAGGTCTGGAAGGTGCCACGAGAACGGGGCGCGGCTCACCGGGCCCCGCCCCATCCCAACCAACCCGCTGCGCCTGTTCCGAGGGCTGCAGCATCAACACTACACACATGGCGAGCTGGGTCAATATGAATTAACCAACCAATAATGGCTTATAATGACCAACCAATGGTTTAGCTGGTTAATAATAGGGGATAACAACTAGCAACTATAGGGGATATACCAGCTATATATGGCTATAATTGGGGATAAGTTCAACAACCATTTTATAGGGAAAACAATGGTTAATGGTAGGGGAACCAGGGGGACTAAGGGTTTTGACCCCACTGCCATATTACAGTCATTACACTCATTCCGAAAGAAATATCATGATACTTGTAGTCATGATACTTACATCAGTCATGACAGTCATTGCGTTCATTACGTCGCCACCTGAATCAAGGTGCAAACAACGGACTGACAGGGGTAAACATCAGAGGGATTCTTTGATCATTCACTTGCTAGTTGAGCATAATCATTGGATAGTTTCTCAAAATAGGGGACCCCCCCAAATCATCCATTAATCATTTTTCCCCACCTGTCAGGTGAGGGTTGTTAGATTTTATCAGAGTTGACTTCTCCTCCTCCTCTTCCTCCTCCTTCTCCTCGCCGGACCTCAACTACGACAATGCACGCCGAGTGTCTGCTGCCGGACCTCAACCGCGGCCATCCACGCCGAGTGTCTGCTG
>VSDK01015408.1:50408-62212 GCA_009767595.1 Symbiodinium kawagutii
AGAAGATATGTCAGAAAGAATGTCAGAAGAAATGTCAGAAGATATGCCAGAAAGAATGTCAGAGAGAATGTCAGAAGATATGTCAGAGAGAATGTCAGAAGATATGTCAGAAAGAATGTCAGAAGAGATGTCAGAAAGAATGTCCGAGTAGAAAGTTGTCAGAAAGAACGTCAGAAGATATGCCAGAAAGGATGTCAGAAAGAATGTCAAAAGGTATGCCAGAAGGAATGACAGAAGATTTGCCAGAAAGAATGTCAGAAGGTATGTCGGAGAGAATGTCAGACAAAAGTGGAGTCAACAAGCGGTGATGACATGACATGGTGGGGATCACTCGAAGTAAAGTAATTAGGAATAGACCCAGCATTTTTGGGGTTCACCAGTAGGTTGATGATTGATCAGTTGGTCTCTTTTTTGACTTACTTTCTATGTAGGTAGCTTCGGCTGGGAATTCGGTTCGCCCCGAAGTCAACGCACCCTCATCGTTGATTCACGGTATGCCACGGAAATCCCTTGCCTGATGTGATGATTTCTCAGAATTGGGGACCCTAAAAATGGTTGGTTTATGTTGGTTTATTACTAATGATTCTTAGTAACGGATGATTTGGAGGTACCCATATTTTGAGAAACCACCATGTCTGTATCTCTGTATACACAGCCAACAATTATTGGGCCCTGGTACTCTCGTAGGATTCCAAAACACCAGCCCAAGCATTGGGGTCCTCACGCAGGAGAAAATATTTGGAGGCTACATTCATGCATATGCTCAGCATCATTCTGCCAAAAAAAGGTAGCAATCCACGAGCCCGCATACAAGTATCATATACCTGGAGCCTTAAAGACCCTTGTTTTGACAGGTTTTAATTACATGGTTTTATTATTATTCATAAAATTAGGGGTTAAACATGCAAAACAAAGGTCATTCGGGCTCCAGGTACCTATAGATCATTACTATAGATCATTCAAAAAATGAGAAAATCCTCCCGAGTCTCAACTACCGAGCCGCGGCCACCTTGGTACCGCCGTTGGTCATGTCGCCCGGCGACGAAGGCGACGGTGAGGAATTGGAGGCAAAGGCGTGACCGCGGCGGTGAGGGATCCCGGGTGGTTGCTGAACGGTTTTGAAGGGAAACCATGGGATTTTCTATGGGATTTTCTATGGTTAAACTTGTGGTGAACTATAGGGGAAAACAATGGAAAACATGTTTTTTTCTGTTCGTGGCTTAAAATTACAGTGGTTGAGAATACGGGATTACAGTAGTGGATTAACCATAGATCAATAGGGGTTAGAACCAGTACTATAGGGAAACCGCAGGATTTTCTACGGTCAACTATGGTTAAATCTGTGGTTAACTATTGGGGTTTACCAACAATACTACCTCACTGATGATTTTCATGTTTTTGCCCGTATTTGGGATGGTTGGTTGATAAGCTGATATGTTTGGGATAGGTTATAACTAACCAGACAGTCACGTATTGGTTGGTGGAAGTTGGCTGCTCAATGCGAAAGGATCAAGAATGAATGCTTGGTTGATCTTGAAATGCATGATTGATAGATAGAGCTTTATTATGTTCTGTTTGATAGAACCATGAGGAAGGAAGGAAGGAAAGAAGGAGCAAAAGAGAACGAGGAAAGGAAAAGGAAGAGGAGGGAGCAAAGAGGAAGAGACACGTAGCAGAAAAGAAAACACGAGACAAGATCGGGGCGGCAGGTAGAAAGTCCGAAAGTCAACCTCGATCCCAAAATGAATCTCACAGCTTCACCTGAGTGCAGACACAGCAACCAACAAGACCTCTGCTGGCAGATTTGGGTTGACAAATAGTGCGTGGTTGGGGTTGCAAACAATGTTGCTTGCACTGTTAACATGGCAATCAAACATGAAACTGTTTGTAGATGATTTCTTTCCTACTATCAGCCATGATTGGCTGTTTGGAACCTTATTCACAGTTTGCGTTAAAGACAATCAGTCATGATTACTAATTATAAACCATTGTCCAGCATTATCTAGGGCCAACCATCAACAAGCAGCATCAACAACAATGTCCCTTTGAGGGTTTGAAACCAGCACAGGTAACCATGTAGTAGCGTTTATGATGGTTGCTCACAAAAAAGATGGGTGTTGGTCAAAATGGCCGGGTATGCCTATGTAGAATCTGCATGGTCGTTGATGGTTGCTGTTGCTCAAAACAAAATCTCAAGAAAACTGGATAGAACTAGCGGATGATGACTAACAGCAAAAGACCTTTGGGGGTTGAATAAATTGATATCAACTATCAATCTTTCTCTACACATTGAAGATGTGCTGATTTGGTTTGATTTGGTCATAGCGCGACAGGGTCGAATGACAATTCTTTGACGACGAAGTCAGGAGACCGTCGCGGGGGAAGAGGATGACGCCTACGCCGAAGCGGACCGTGTCCGGGAAGTGGTCTGGGGATACTCGGACCGACTTGGGGACATCCCCAGATCCAGCTATCCATAGAACTATAGGGTTGGTTGAGCAATATGGATCTACCACCGGAGGGTTATTCCATGTTATTCCAACGAACACATTAGGTATCCAACATCCAATATGGTCATTGCTACTAGTAGCCCAGGGACATAGGGGTGGCAAAGGGATGAATTCTTCCCATGGCTTCAGCAGAGTCATGTTTGCCTTCCTACATTTTGAACGGTACTGTATGAATGCCGCTGGTGAACACACCATTTGTAGCGACGCAATATGGTTTCCTTGCAGGATGCCTATTCTCCATGAGGGGGTTGCGTTGCCAAAAGCCCGGGCTGGATCATCAATAGTGGTCAGAGATTCTGTTGATCAAGCGTTTTTGCACATTGCTCGCATGTAGCTGATAACATCATCAAACAGAATCGGTTCGTGATGTTGTTCAGCATTTGTAGCGTATCCGTGTTTGAAAAAGAATCTTACTTTGGGTGCACAGACTGTAGTTGTTGGCCATTGCTGTCATACAAACCATGTTCATGCTGATGAACGTCCATTTTGTTTTCCGGGCAGAACTTCATTTCGTATGGTTGGTCCTGAAGACACGCCAACAACTGTTTGGTTTTACCACCCTATCAGCAACAAGTTTATGAACAAGATTAGGCGTTCTCATCCGTTTGTGACCTTCAACCAAGACTTTTCATGATTTTGTTTTGACCAAATGTACCCCGTCTTTTGCACATCATTGCGAGACATCTGTATAAATGGCGCCTATCAAATCATATGACTAGCAGAAACTCCCAGACAATCATCAGTGTCATGATCCTGATGCCATTTCTTGACGAAAACATTAATTAATTATTACATGTGTGTCGACTTAACAAACATTTCTTGTAACCGATATTTTTTACTCATCTTCTGAATGAGCATCCGCCATGGTGACCCATGGCTCCCCCCGACACAGCGGGGCCCGAACGTTGGTGAAACGACCGGCTGTCAACACGACCGACTTCCCCGTCACCTGGAGGACGCTGTTGACGATCACCAGGAGGCTCGAAGTCGTAGAGAGCGGTCCTGGCAACCGCGTGGCAAGGTGTAGGTCCCCGATGCATGGTGAGCTGGGTCAAGCAGTTCACTAACCAATAACAATGGTTGATAATGGCTGGTTAATGCTTCATAATAGCTGGTTGATGCTTTAGAATAGCTGGCTAATGGTTAATAGTAGGGGATGATATCCAACAATAGTAGGGGATATACTAGCTATAGATGGTTACGGGTCAATGATGGGTGATGGTAAGCAAGAATAGCAGGAAAACGAGCTGGTAAATGATGGGGGAATCAGGGTGACTAAGGGGTGTTTGACCCACTTTCATATGAAACTTTGAAGAAAATATAGTTTAGGGTGGCTTATGTATTAATAATCATATACATGTATTGAATTTATTTGAAAATTATTTGATATATATCATTATAGAATTGCCGCCCTCGCTCCCATATATATTGTTTTCATACATATTAGCAGTATGCATTGTGGCAATGACAAGCGACCATTGCTAATGAGCATTCTACTTCGATGACTACAATGACAAGTCCCATTTCAGTTGAACATCCCTCTTTGCTAGACATTGTGCCCTCATATGGTATCGCTTCATGATTCATGACCGTAAAATAAACAGAACGGGGCCTGATGGGGGTGTGATTTTGTGAAAAAAAAGTAGTAAAACACTGGCATTTACAGTATGTTCTTGCAAAACAGTAGCTGAAACCCTGGTAAAACAATTAAAATCACACCCCCAGTGGCTCATAAACAACATCTACTTGTAGAGTAAAGTTTGGACTCCCATAGTAACACATGGTTTATAAGCAAGCATTCATCTTAACTACAATCAGCCAAACCCTGCCTACATATAGACACTCCTCCCTGCCAAATACAACAGTTAAACAGATCCTTACTTACAATTATTTATGGCATCCACTGATGAACACTCCAGGCTCAAACACAAAATCAATTGAAAATATCACCTACTATTTAGTTCCCTGTGGTCTGAAGCAACAGCAGATTCAACGCAGCATGCATTATTTTCTGCTGCTTACATCATGTCGGTG
This sequence comes from Symbiodinium kawagutii, assembly GCA_009767595.1. NCBI lineage: Eukaryota > Dinophyceae > Suessiales > Symbiodiniaceae > Symbiodinium > Symbiodinium kawagutii. The sequence continues at coordinate 54,953 of VSDK01015408.1, forward strand.
CGGTTTTTGAGTTCAAAATTGATGGCCTCTCATTTCATGGAATTAAGAAGCACTCCAAGATAGGCATATAATTGAATGCATCCTTGAAAATTTATTGGAGATTAATTCGATAAGAAATGGGAAATTAAGTGACCGAACCCCAATATGCATTTAACATGGGCCCAGATTGCCGAAAATGAACGGGGTTCATTTAATATATTTTTTGCAAGATCACAACCCCAAATGAACCCTCCCTTTTTCAGCCCAACATATATCAAAAACCACACAATTTTCTATACTTGTCCAAGTTTGGTGAAGTAGACATGCTCGAAACCATGGCAGGCACAAAAAGTTCAAAAAAAACAAAACAAGAAATGCACGAAACCCTGACAGGCACAAAAAGTTCAAAAAAAGCAAAAAAAAAAAAACAGTATCTATGCAGGAAGGGGGGGGGGGGGGCATAGATGGTTAGTTTTTTGCTTTTTTGAACTTTTTTGTGCCTGTCAGGGTTTCGTTCATTTCTTGATTTGTTTTTTTTGAACTTTTTGTGCCTGCCATGGTTTCGAGCATATCAGCAAAAAGAAAAATCTCACCAAACATTGACAGGCACAAAAAGTTCAAAAAAAACAAAACAAGAAATGCACGAAACACTGACAGGCACAAAAAGTTCAAAAAAAACAAAAAAATCAGTATCTATGGAGGAAGGGGGGTGGGGGGGGCATAGATTGTTAGTGTTTTGTTTTTTTTGAACTTTTTGTGCCTGTCAAGGTTTCGTGCATTTCTTGTTTTGTTTTTTTTGAACTTTTTGTGCCTGTCAATGTTTGGTGAGATTTTCCTTTGCGGGCATAGATTGTTAGTTTTTTGTTTTTTTTGAACTTTTTGGTGCCTGTCAAGGTTTCGTGCATTTCTTGTTTTGTTTTTTTTGAACTTTTTGTGCCTGTCGGGGTTTCATTTATTTCTTGTTTTGTTTTTTTGAACTTTTTGTGCCTGCCATGGTTTCGAGCATATCAGCAAAAAGAAAAATCTCACCAAATATTGACAGGCACAAAAAATTCAAAAAAAACAAAAAAAATCAGTATCTATGGAGGAAGCGGGGTGGGGGGGCATAGATTGTTAGTTTTTTGTTTTTTTGAACTTTTTGTGCCTGTCAGGGTTTCATTTATTTCTTGTTTTGTTTTTTTGAACTTTTTGTGCCTGCCATGGTTTTGAAGCTAGGATGCAAGATTCAACATGGAAAAATTGCGTTTCACCTGGGTTTCAGAGGCCTTGGATGCAGAAAACACCGGTATTCACAGTGTTTTACGAACATTTTTATCACAAAATCACACCCCCATGGAGCCCCGCTCTCAAAATAAACGGGGTCACGAGAAGTTACTGGTACCATTGAAATCATATACGCTCATTCATGGCCAGTGTGACCTGAGTTCTACGTTCTATTCGTAGCGGTCGTAGCATTCATCAATAGGAAGGATGACATTTGGAAAGATGTTTGGCATTGTGTGAGTGTGTGTCAAAGGCAATCCCAATGTCTAATGGTCAATGAAATGTGACTCTCGTTGCAAAACATAGACATTTTACACGTACTGCAATGTGCATATGAATGCACTATACTGCCGACAGCTACTGGCCGATTGTAAAGCAAGCCTGGGAGTTTAGTAATCAACGGACTTATCACCCGAGAATGTATTTTTTTGGGTTTGGACATGGAAAGCCATTTGTGATCTACAAGAGGACACAAGAGAGAGATGGGTTTGGGTCAGAATCGCAACACATACGACCATTGTATCATGGTTGCTTGTGATAAGGAGACATGCTCTATATAGGGTTCGGACAACCCCATTGACACTGTGATGCCACTGAATGACTTCGTAGCACGGTTCCGACTACTAATTATATAGTGAGGATTCTCATCAAGGTCTGACTGATTCAGATTAAATTGCATGCATAGCCACATAGCCGCTTGATTAAACCCATTGGCTACCGTGTTTCAACAACATGTAGGTTTGCTGCAGTAATACATCATTCAGAATCATGCACATACAAGACATAATACAGGCCTTGTAATTATCTAAACGACGTTCCTAAAACTCATAGGATCTGGATAGTTTGACCCCAAAAATGCACGTGCCAAAGATTGCACAACTACTGCAAGTCACTGGAAGTCGAAGACTTCAAATTTCAACAAGGCTTAGGAGTTTGAAGCAGTAGTTTGGTGGTCTCCCATGTTTCAACTTTTTAGGGAGTCAAAACTTTGCATCGGTATAATTGTTACGGTTTGTGTGAGTGTGCGTTTTTGGTTCGATGATTGGTGAATGGGAGGTGGCTGCAGCGTCAGGGAGGGCAACACGTGGCAGAATGAGTTGCGTCGCCAGTGCGCTAGGTGGCCGGCGAAGAGTTCTTCACCTACTCCGAGGTTTTGGGGTGGCGCCGGTTTCGCATGAGGTGAGTTTGTTGGCCCTGAAAATGCCAGAAAGAAGATCCCTATTAGTAGATCCCTATTAGTAGATCCCTATTAGATCAACTTATAATAATGATAGATCCCTATTAGTAGACCCAGAAAGGCTCGTCACCAGGGCCCCAGTTTTTTTCACGTTTATATAGTAATACGGCGAGCTGGGTCAATATTAATCAACCAACGTTCATGGGGGATTTCCACTCACAATTTATAGGGAAAACAATGGTTAATAATGGGGAACCAAAGGTACAGGGTTTTGACCCATAGCCATACAGTGAAATATTTAATTTGAAGGAACTGCAATATGAATACATGTAATTCCATGCACATTTACACCTAAGAATCCAAAATTTTCCTCGCACTTGGGCACGCAAGTGAGTGGCCGCCAGGAAGGCATCCAGAGTATCAGATGCCCTTGCTTAACACATGTTGCCGAGGCTACCGCAGAACTAGCACAGCGCCTTCATTGCAAAAGCAGAGCGGCTTTTTTAGAGGCGTTGTGCAACCTGAGAAAAACAAAAAAGCACTTGGAAGGATCTGGATCGACAGATAAAAATGCACTAAATAACTTGGTTTCTGACAACCCGGGCCAAGAAGCAAAAAAATGAAAAGAACAACTAAATCTGGAAGATCGGGGCCGAAACTCAATATTGTGTCATTCCCCTTTATCGCTCTGAAAATCCTCTTCGTTTTTTTCAGCTTTCTACCTTGCTGGCTCGATCTACCTGAACATGACGGCCTTTCAGCTTTGGAGATGTGTTGCTGAACATGGTCATGTTTGGGGAGGCGCGCTTGCGTCTCAGCACAAAAGGCGTGTCCGATTGCGTCGCCAGATTGCGATGCTCAACACATCGTGCCAGCAAGGAATGCGATTCACAGTGGCAGCAGGAAGAAACGCCCAACAGTGTACACTTCAGCATGGAGGAATTTGAAATGGATGGGCATGAGGGAGCTGCGATGACCTGCTAGGATGATGCTCTGTTTTGGAGGAGGCACGCTTTGCAAAGATGGCTCACAGAGGTTGGCGAACATTGACTGGCTCGTGGCCATAGATCCCAGCACTGGCTCAATTTGATGGAGGAATTGCTATACCCTGCGAGGAATTGTGTTCCGCATGATCGAGAATGCAGTGCCCTAAAGAAGGCTAGTGCGGGCAAGAGCCTTTCGAAAATTCAATGCTGGTGTGTGGATAAGTTGCATGCACGTGGGCGGGGCTCGGTGGTAAATGTATAAATGTTCACTAGCAGGCATGCCCATCTAGTAAATGTCAAGAGTGTATATTTCCATTCGGAATAGACATCCGCGTGGTTCCTGATGCGCAGACATAACACCATGCAACGCAAAGACGGCACAGCACGTTTGAATCCACGGTCAGCCCACAAACAGGCCACGAGCAAAGCCGCTGTGTGTGGAAGAAACCAACCAAAGCGTACGTGTCAAACATGTGCACGAACACCACTTAAGAGAGCAGCAGTCGTCAAAGCTGTTCATTCTACGCCATGGCTGTCACACTTCGACACGCCCAGGGTGAGGAGGAAGAAGTCGGCGAACAGGAAGAGGCCGCAGCCTTCCGGTAGCGCGCGTAATTCATTAGTGGTTGGTGCATATGTGGTGTTTGTCAGCCGAGTGGGTGCTTCAAGGTAGTGGGACCTGAGTTGGAATCACGGAATTGCACTCTTTGCCACATGTTGGATAAGAACTTACAATTTTCTTGGGGGGATGGGGTTAATAGCCGTGTGCAAACATGAAAGATTTTTGTGGCAGGGACCAAGAAAACTACATTTTGATATGTTTGCTAGTTGCAACCCGAAAGAAACTGCAGTGCCAACAATAAAGTTATTAATGCCACCAAGAAGAATTAACCACCATTGCTGACCGTGCAGCAGATGATGCTGTATTGGTACATGTGAACCATGAATGAACATTTCATTACTTGCTGGTTACTATCCTTTGCTCATGGTCATGAAACATGATAAACACTTGGTCAATCCATCATTAAACAGTTGGCGGTATCATCATCGACCATCAATGAATCAATCATTTCCTTTGAGTCTTTATCATCCGGGACTTACAGTACCAGCTAAATTATCAACCAGAGAATCACCAGTTTAGTGACCATTTCTAGCCATCATTAACCAATGCTATCCACCATAACAATTCATCATGAACCATCACTATCAAGCATTATATGTCATCATTTCAGATCACATTATCAACCATCATACCCATTCAGCTGCTTAATAACCATCATAATCATTAACCATTAGATCATCCCACTGAATCAAGCATGAACCATCATTAACCACCACTAAGCATCAGATGGCTGTGGGTCAAAACCCCGTACCCCTGGTTCCCCATCATTAACCAGCTCGTTTTCCCTATGATTTGTTTGGTCATTATAAGCCACTATTGATGGTTAACTGCTTGACCCATAGCCAGATCACCTTATCCACTTGGTTTGAGATGGTTCATTACCATCACCATATCCGCTTGGTTTGATGGTTAACCATCATGAACCATCATTACCATTAACCACCATTATCCTAGTGGTTATGATCATTAACTATCATTTATATACCACCAAGTGGATAATTAACCATTAGATCAACCATCATTAGCCACCATAGATCAACCATCATTAACCACCATTAACCACCACTAAGCATCAGATCACCTATTATCCACGACCTGGTTTGTTCCCGGTCAGCGGTTTTCCTTTCCGGATCCCAGGCCTTAGAGTTTCCCGAGCTGATTGACGTGGAGGCCAGTGGTGAATGCATGGTGTTAATGGCGGTTAATGATGGCTAGTAACATCTAGTAACCGTTGATAAAGACTAAAGACATGGGTGTTGGTGATGGTGAACTATGATTGATTCTGGTTCATGGTCAGTAGTTGATAGTAGTTGATGTTTATTGGTTTTGATGGTTAATGAGGCTTAAGGACAACAATTGAATCAGTGAAACCTCGGAAAAGATGATCATGATGGTTGAAGACGATTCATGACGGTCAAACATATATGATTATGGTTGTTAATGATGTGTAGTGATTGTTGATAAAGGTTGATTGATGGTTAATGATGGTTCGCAAGCTGACTGATAATGCTGATAAGTGAATGATTGACCGTAATGCTTGGCTGGGCATATCCTACGGAGTGAAAATAGCGACCCCCTGAGAAAAGTAAGCTATGAACCCGATTCGGCCTAATGCTTTAAAGTGAGTAAACGGAGGATAGGACCCAGACAACTATGGACTGTACACACAAATAAGTATGCTTGGGAGAAAAAATAAGACGCGAGATCTATGAAAACACAGAAAATCAAAACCAACAGTTGTTAAACTTTGCACGTGGCTGTCAATTTTGAAATCGCCTTCGCATGCCCACGGTTTCACCCAGTGCCAAGAGGAGGCACGAAGCCTTGGCTGGCAAAAAAAGACAATTGACAGTAATGATGCTTGACAATGGCTTATACTTATAAGATGATATTGCATTGCTTGACAGTGGGGAATAAGAACGGTCAAAAACAATGTTTGGCAATGATTTATTTTGGTAGAGCTTGCCTTTCGACCAGTTAAGCGTCACCATCATCTATTACCATTATCATGAATCAGTGAAGAGCCACAGGATAGGTCAGGACAAATAACAGCACACAAAACTGCATGATTTTTATTGTTATTTTCCGTGCTTCAGGGGTGGGGACCAGTGGCCATTGAGTCAGTCAGCTTGAACATATGCTGTGTGCGTGTATGCCTTTTTCTGTTTATTGAGTTTATTGGATTGCTGCGATTCCCCAGCCGCGTCGTGGTTTTACGGTTCTATCAACGGATCTCCTTCCGCGAAGCAGATGCCCGACCCTGGCATCTCTTCCTGCCTCCAATGGCACCTGACCTCGCTCAGGAATTTGCTGAAGAGACAGCTGAAGAGACAGCTGAAGTTGGTCAGGCAGCACGGCGCATGGATTTCCCAGCACAAACTTTGCCACACAAACACTTCACAAAGGTGGAATCCACTAACATTTGTCTATGAGCAACCGCCTGATAACAACAACTCTGCACCAAAGGCACTTTCATGTATGTTTCCTTGCATGATAATTTGACCCATGTACCGTCCAACGAAGCAAACGGATACACACACACACACACACGCACAACTGTTTGCTCCAAGCATAAAGCACAAACTTTGAGACTTTTGCATTTGTTTCTGACCCAAATGATTTTATTTCGACTGTCTTGGGACCTCTATCATTTTTTGAAGCATGTATTGTTGGGCAACTGAACAATTTGGTCAATCGCGCCATGTTAACAACCTCTGAGGTCTTACCACTCAAATCTTGGCACAGCCTCACAAAGATCTAAAGGGATACATGTTCCTTGCTGATATTGTCACACGTTGTTGGAACATTCATCATTGTCTTGTTGCAGGGACCATTAGTTGCACACATACAATGGAAGACACAGTTCCATTTACATAGATGTTTAAGAAACATGTTAGCTTTTGTTAAATTGCAGGCACATTGTCACATAGACATACACAGACATAGTCATCCAAATGTACTCACGTAAATTGATGACACGCTTGTACAAACAGAGGCATTCAGACCAAAATCGCTGCATACAGGATCATGCACGTCTACGTTTGAAGATCCACACATATATCTATCTATCTATCTATCTATCTATCTATCTATCTATCTCTATCTATATCTATCTATATCTATCTATATCTATCTATATCTATCTATATCTATCTATATCTATCTATATCTATCTATATCTATCTATATCTATCTATATCTATCTATATCTATCTATATCTATCTATATCTAT
>VSDK01015409.1:2690-13046 GCA_009767595.1 Symbiodinium kawagutii
CAGGTGGCGGAGCTCCACCGGCCAAGGGAGGGGGCAGTGGTGGTGGTGACATCGCAGTCCCCGCGGCACCATTCAGCTGCGCATTATTTCGCGGTCCAGGGGCGGCTTTCGGGGGCGTTGGGGCAACCTGGGGAGGTGAGGGGATTTGGCTACTGTCAATTCTCCCTTCAACAGCCTGCATCTCAACATCGTCGGCAGCAGGCTGAGCACTCATGACAGCAAAGGGGTTCTCAACTGCAGTATAACTCTGTTGGTACCTTGCTTCATCTCCCCTTCTCCGTGTAATTGACCTAAGAATAACAAAGGTATTAGGATCCGGAAGGAGGAAGCTAACCGGGCATTGTTCAGGAAGAAAGAGGATAAGATCAGCGTCCTCATACACAAGAACCTGCACCTGATTTGACGTGCCGGTCACAACTCGACCAGCCTCTTTCCTTGGTTGACTAATCGAGACTGTGGTTCGTGACTTGAGGCGGACCTGGACAATACCAAAATGGTCCCTCGGAAGTTGTTTGCAAGATGCCTTGCTCGGCACAACCGGTTGTTGTAGAAGCGGTCCTATCCAGCGATGATGATCCATAAAGTGATGCTGGTCCGTAAGCGCCTCAACAAGGTCGACCAAGACTTGCGACGACACCTGCGTAGGAATAAGGACCCACGGAGCAAATTCATTGAAGATAATACAATGATAGGGAGAAGTGTAACCTGGTTCACTGTGGAGATACGTCATGCTCGCTCTCATTCTCTCGTAAGACCCTTTATTGCCATCAATGGGAGCAACAGTGCTGGTTCTGGAGGCAGCAGCTTTGTGATGTTTAATGGTATTGACAAAGGCGTCATATTTGTCTTCAACAAGTTGAACCACAGCAGAGGGTTTATCAGTAACCGCAACAGGCAGCAAAAAAGTAATATCATAGAAATGGTTGGTCTCCCATTCCCATCTGAAAGGAAGCTGCGGTACGAAGGACCGGGGAATATCGAAGGCAGCAACATTAGACACTCTATTGTCAGGATCAATGACTTGCAGTTCCCTAATGTTGGTCGCGCCAACTTTCTTTCGCAATGCCTCAGCAATTCGGTCTGACACGTTGCCATCTGCATCAAGGAGACGCCCATCGTTCGAAATCTGGACCGGTTCTACAGTGAAAAGCCCAATGTGGTCATGATTGATGAATCCGCTGTTCGAGTCATCTTGAGGTAAGGAAAGCAGTTTGAGTTGAAGACCTCCTTGCTTTCTTCCAAAAGGTAAATCAATGCCCGCCTCAGCACATTTCATTCGCAAGGCCTCCATGACAGCTCCCGCCTCAAATACAAAGAGGATTCGTTTGGTGAGGACGTAAAAGGTCAGCTTCAGGCTTGCAATGACCTCAATGAGAGTGTCAATTTGATCTTCACGTAAAAAATATAAAAACATATGTTCTAGGAATTATATCATTTCATCATCATAAATCATAACAACATCATAAATCATCACATCATCTAACCACATTCATTTTCACCATAAAATCACCATAAAACCATAACAGCATCAAATAATCTCACACTATCATCTCACCTCATCCATTCATCACATAAAATCACATAAAATCATATAAAAATCATCACTATCTAACATATAATCAACCTTATTCATTTATCAGGAATAAATTATTCCCAGAAATATTTATTCCTAAAAATCAATATGGTTAACCATCATCAACCCTCATCCATTTCATCATAATTTATTCCCAGAAATATTTATCCATAAAATTTATCATAGATTTACATCATAAAATTTCATATTATTTAATATGAAAAATTATGTGTTAAAATATTCTTCATCAACAAGAATATCACAAAATAAACCATTTAAATATTTATCAATGTCATCTATTTCAATATATTTGATATTCTGTTCCCCAATCATGGCATAAGTAAATTCCCAGAAGAAAAAGAAAATTAGAATTGATACTCTGTATATCTTTTTGTTGTATGTAAACACACTTCGCTTACTGACTTCAAATTCATCAAATACCCTTTTTAACTTATCTTTTGAAAATAAATGGTCGTCAATTTGATTAAATAAATTGCGCCCTTTCTTGACAAATGCTTTAAGTGGTTTAACTGTCTCTGTTCCTAATCTTTTAATCAAATCTTCATTACTAAAAAACTTATCAACTTCTTTTTCATATGCTTTTTTGGTAGTATAATTAAAAAACAATGGAAAACTCTTATGGTAAATTCTAAAAAACAGAAATTGTATTTGTAACTCTGTAAATCCTTTATCCTTAAAATTTTTTACATGAATTAGTTCACGGTCTCTAGTTGTATAGCACTGGTGACAATATACATTACATTCACTTATCTTCTTACAAACATTTGCAGGTAACAGATTATGTAATGTAAAACTTATATCATCACGTTTATTTTTGCAACACTCACACTTGTTATAATCAAACAACATTTTCACTTACTATTATAAGGTAATATTTCTTTAAGCCCTTTTTTTAAGCCATCTATCCTCCAATGCCCATATGCTAAACTGTCTATATCAGTTGTCCAGTATCTTTTATTTTCATAACTATTTAGTGAAACTTTGGTAGTCCTAATGCTGTATATGGTGTGGTTTTTACTTCTAATACTATTAAATGATTTCAATAATGGTTCATTAGTTTTTAAAACGTTATTGTATTCTTCATATTTCATTTGTCTTTTGACTATGTGCTTTGCTGTTCCTTTACATTTTTTGTATTCTTTTTCATCTCCATAAATTGTATATGCATAAGTTTTAGGTCTTAATCCAATAAATCCAGTCATGATTTTTCCATCGCATTCATCCTTAAACTTTCCTAAAACTTTTTTATTAGATGCATCGTAACATTTATGGGCTTTATCATAACCGCTGAAGTCCATTTCATCTTTAATTTCCTTAAGGTCTTCAAACATATCATCAGTTTTAGTATGAAAAACGAAACTGTCAGTGTCAGTATATACCATCCTAATATTATCACCATACTTTGGTTTCATAACATCATAATAAAAACTATACATGTGTTGCTTACTCAAATCTAAAATAGTCATTCCAATAAAAATAGGTCTATCCAGTTTCAATTTTGGTTTTTGCTTTTCAACTCCTACCAGATTTTCATTGATGATATGACTATGTTTAAATGATGGATTATTAACGCATTTCATAAATCTCTTTTCATCACTTACTATTTCAAAATCTAAATGCTTTCTTTTGTCTTCCATGGTTTTACCAAAACAAGCGTTGTTCAACAATTTGTAAATATCTTTTTCAAAATCGTTTTTAGCATTCTTTCTTTTCTCTGTGTTAAATTCAATGTAAGGTTTTAGAAAGTCTTTTTGTTGAAATTTGATTGCTCTATGTATCTTTTTTAGTTTTAACCCTTGTTTCAAATAAAACTGTAATGTCCTAATATGGACTACGTATTTTTCTTTATCATTCAAATTTAAAATTAGTTTGCTTGTCTTTTCATCTTTTGGTTCTCTAAATTTACCATTCTGTTTTTCCTTTTCTGTAGTGTTAATCATCTTGAAAATTTCAACCTGTTTATCAGAAAGCATATCTGCTTTTACATTCATAACTTCTGGCGCTAGTGGGTAATCATTATGTAAATCATGTAGTTCACTAGGGTATTCTAAATCAACTTCTAGAATGTAACCTGTGTTTCCATTATCATAGTTGACTACGTCATTTTCAGTAATATCATTATCCCATTTAAGATTTTTATAAGGTAGTTTTTGAACCATACTTAATCCATAAAGATTATTAGCGTCAAAATAGTTTATATAACTGCTTTCTTTGTTTTCATCATATTCTTCATTCATATATTTATTATTTGCTTCAACTTTTTTACAGGTTGTTTGTGTCATACCTCCTCTTAAACCTTTTTCAATCATCTCATACATTTCTTGGTCATAAACTAAATCAATCTTAACACCAGTAAGTTTTAACATGGCATCAAAAGCGAAATTAGGTAAGGTATAGTAATAAGCAGGGTCTAAACCGTAGTCTTTCATACATAAATCTCTAAAATTTTCAAATACATCAGTCATTAGTAAAACATCAGTTTTCAAATATAAATCGTGATACTCACCCATATTCTTAATCTTAAAATGCTTCCATATCTGTAATGCCTTTTTATAACCATCATTGCTTATATCTTCCTCTGTTAATTGACTGTAAAAATATTTCTTTGGTGGTAGTTGCTCTTCATCAAATTTACTAAATGAATTCATATAGTCATATGGATATACTCCTTTTTCAGTCAATAGGTTTAAACATTTTTTAGTTTTAATAATGTCATTTTTACTACTATATCTGAAGTTATTTTGCCAGTTGTCCTTTAATACCCATTTGCTTTTATCCTTTTCATCTGTATTATCATACTTTGTAAGTGCTACTAACTTTTCTAAAGAAGCAGTGATAAAACTAAAACTATCTTTGACACTTAAACTGTCAAAACCAATGTTAATAAACTTTTCACTGTTCTGCGCTATAACATCTATTTTCTTTTGATTGCTTAATGTTTCAGCATTTTGAATTATCAAATGACCGTCATAATTTTTCATATTATGAAAAAACACTGGTATTTTGAAATATCTATTGCAATAGTTTAAATTACAAATGCTATGAGCGCATCCCCTATATTTACCTGTAAAGTGGCAATGGTCACGAACTTTTTTATAATTCTCTGCTTCCTTTTCATTTTTGAAATTCTTTTTAAATGCTTCACCACAGATAAAGCAATGGGTAGCATTTATAAAATCTACTTTGTCTTCATAAGTCATATCTATTTCTTTGTTTTCCATCATCTTATCTTTTATGTCTTCTCTAATTTCATTAAGTTTTTCACAGAAAACATCAACAGCATCCGCTCCACGGTAAAGGTATTCATAATTTGTATTATCAACTGCATTCACCATATTTAACATAAAACCGCATGGTTTATGCTCTTGATAATTATATGTTTTAATAATTTCATCTGTTGGTTTTTCTACTTCTTCAGTTAAACATTCAAAATCAGCGTATACAACAAAAGGGCATCTCAACTTTCTATAGTGTTGTTTAAAACACATTTTCTCATCTGGTGTTGGCATTTCTATTTGTTGACCTTCAACTTCCATACATCCGTTTTCATAATGTTTATCTAATAATTCTTTTTTTCCAAATCCAGTATGGCAATATTTACAAAAATGAGTTTTACCACAAAATTTACTTTTTTGACAGTTTAAAAGTCTGCTTAAATCCTTTATATACATAATGGCTACTATCCTCATAATCAATCCGAAGCAAATCAATATGACATTCAGCATCCTTGTTTTTCAATTTTCTGTTAATAATAGTTTGTTCTTGTTCTTCATCAATTTCAAAAACGTTTATTGATATACCTTTATTGTTTTCTTCAAATGTATCTATATCAAAATTATTAGCAGGAAAATTTACTTCTTCAAAATTTAGCTCTGAATTTAACTTTTGATAGTGGTAAAAATTTTCTGGATGTATCTTTTCATATACCTTATGATAACCACACTCAACTGAATATTTAAAACATTTGTCATCTTTATTTTTGATATTAATACATGCTTTCTTTAACGAGATGTGCTTTGGTAAAGGTATATAACTACTTGCTCTGGTCGGGTTGTATTTGTTGAACATTATGTGTATTTCTACCACTTTATTAATCACTAGTCCTGATTGATAAAGTGCCATATCTAAAATTCTTGTTTCTATGTCTGGTTTCATTTCTTTTAATGCTTTTCTTAAATCTTCATCATTTGTTATTGAATATGACCGTGTCCTTACAGTAATTTCTCTACTTTCTTCAAACAGATTTTCTACTTTAATTTTGACAGTAGCATTTAGTTTCATTCCGTTATGTTCTTTTAGATAGTCATTTAGTTTTTCAAATTGATATGCAAAATATGTCAGTCCATTTAGACCTTTTAAACTTATGTTAGAAATGGTGTAAGCATTAGCGTATGCTCTAAAAGCGCTTCTTTCTTCTGTTATAGTTGCTTTTTTCTTGATTGCATGTTTTAAAACTGTTCTTGTTGAAACTCTTTCTCTTATTGCATTTGCTTTGTATTCCCTTGATGTCTTTTTAAAACTTTGTAGTTTCTTTTCTAATTTTTTAGTTATGGGTTTTTCTGGGTTGTATCTGTATTCTTTATTATCTATTACTATTGTTTTTAATTTCTTGCCTTTTCTATTCAATTTGTATCTTCCTAAATTTTCTTTAAGAATAAACTTTATTGCTTTTGTGTTTTCATCTGGGGCTATATTTCTATTCATATGTTAACCTATATATTTTTATATCAATATTCCTTTAAGCCTGTTTTCTATGTTTCTATTTCTAGGAAGTTGTTTTAAAAGAAAATACCCACACCACACTTAAAGACAAATCAATATGAATATATTATAGAATGGTTTGCTCTTCATACCAAAAAGGCAAAATATACAAAATTGTAAATGTAAAAGATAATGAAGTCTATGTAGGTTCTACAATTCAGTTATTAAGCCAACGTATGGCAAAACATAAATACAAAATGAAATCCAAACCTAATTATAGACTTTATCAGCATATGATGTTGCTTGGAACTGATGCGTTTGAAATCAAACTTGTTGAAAACTACCCCTGTGAAAATCAGGAACAATTACGAGAACGTGAAGGCATATGGATACAGCAGATTGGAACATTAAATGATAAAATTGCAGGTAGAAGTATTAAACAATGGAATGATGACAATGCTGAATACAGAAAGGAAAAAAGCAAACTTTACAGAATAGAAAATAAAGGTACTTTAAAACAGAAGAGTAAAGAGTTTCGTAAAGAACACGCTGAAGAATTGAGAGCAAAAGACCGGCAAAGGTATAAAGAGAACCAAGACAGACGAGAAGCAACAAAACAAAGAGTTAAGAAATGGCAAGAAGAAAACCCTGAATATGTAAAACAACAAGCTAAAAAGTGGCGTGAAAAAAACAAAGAACGTAAAAGAGAAATGGATAAACAATACCGTGAAAAGAAAAAACAAGAACAAGCAAATTAACTAATCATCTATTAACAACAATTCGTGCCTCATGTATCTTCTTTTTAATCCTTCTAATACATAATACGTTTGTAATGTCATATCTTTGTCTATTTTTTCTACTGTGTATGTTTTCTCACTCCAGCGTGAATGGGTTTCCTTGCGACTGCTATAATTATCAGCACCTTTGGTAAATATTTTTACTTTATCTGAAACAGACAGTTGAGGGTATTTTCTGAAGCGTTTTTGTTTTAGTGTCAAATTTGTTTTTACTTTTATTCTGTTTTCATCATTATGTGCATTTACAGGTTTTTCACCAGTTGATGGGTGTAAAGAATTATTGTATTTCTTCAATGTTGGTTTTATTAGGTCAGTCCATTTACCCTTTGTAAATCTTATTCTATCTCCTACTCCTGCTTTTACTGTGCGAATAGCTCTTTCAACAACATTCGCATGTGTTCTTGTTGTTTTATGTAATATACCTAAACTGTCTAAATACTCTTTGACTACTGATTGAAAAGCTCCGTCATCATCACTGTAAATTTCAATAGGCTCACCCATTATTCTAAAAGATTGTTTTAAAGCATCTAGAACATTTGTTCCGTCTTTATTTTTCATTGGAACTACGTTTAATAATTTACTAAAAGCATCAATGACTATTAAACCGTAGCGTTCTTCTCCTTCTTGTCTAAAGATAGTCATATCCATAATGTCTATTTGAAACTCTGCCCTTGCATAAAGAACATTATAACTGTTATAATTCTTATATCCCTTCACTTGTTTATTTGGTTGTTTCTTCATAAACTGCCTTACCTCTTCCAGTGTTATAGTTGGTCTTTCTTCTTTTGCCTGTTCATGAAGTGATTTTACACTACCATATCCTCGTTCTAAATCATAATATATATTGCTTAATATTTGTTCATTAGAAAGTCTTGACATAATAAATAGTAATAGGGTTTTTTAAAACTTAATTTAAAAAACACTATGCATTGCTTTTTGCTCTAATACATTGCTTTGACTTCTCGTGTCTTTTAATGTTAGAACTGTTAGCAAGTGTTTTACCACAAATGCTACAAGTGTAAGGTTTATTTTGCTTATCTTGAAAATATTTGCAATGATATTCTTTTTGATATTTTTTTGTCTTGTCATGCTTCTCTTGAAGTCTGAGAGTGTCTAGAGAGACATATTCATCACTTGAAGATGGTATAACGTCTGCATCTGAATTATAATAATGCCTTTCAATATCGCTTCCAAAACTGCTTTGCATAAATATGTTCATCATAAAGTTGTTATAATCATCTTCATCATGAATACCTCCTAAAAATCTATCACTTCCATCATCTGAATGTCTGCTGTAAAATGGCATATTGTTTTCTATCTTAATATTAATATATCAATACATCTTTAAGGCATTTTTATATCATTTTTTCAATTTAATATCAATATTGAATTTATTTTCCATGCTCTTAATGCTTTCTGATATAGTCGGTTTATTCCATAAAATATATCTACTGAACGAAGCAGGATTCAATTTAGACCAGTCTTCGTTTTTCCTATGTCTTGCTATGTATCTTTGTTTTCTTTCAGGGTCTTTATGTTGAGTAAAATCAGAGTAGCCATTAGCCCCAAATGATATTTTCTTACCTTCTACAAATGCGTCATATTTTTTGTCAGGATTACTTGATTTTTTTAATACAACTTCTTTTGTCATTAATATTATTTAGAATATTATTTCCTTGCACTTACTCTACTTCTCTGACTGCTTCTTCTTGAACTGGCTGAACTTGCTGAACTGGAAGGAAGAGGTAAATCTGTTGGTGGTGCTATTTGATACTCATCACTTGAACTACTGCTAGAATGAACTGTTTGAGCTGGAGTTGGTGAACTAACCGTAATAGGTGGAGACGTCTCGTTAGACACTCGCGAGCTTCGCGAACTATCAACACTAACTACTTCCATATCATTAGCATTATTATGTGGATTGTTCATGATTGCTATTGCTAATGCTTGACCATGTCCCTGTGATGTAGTTGATGTGACATGCTCGGTAACAGGTGCATCATTCTGTTCTTCATTATTATTTGGTTGAGGTAATAACATTTCATCTACAGTATCAGCTAGAGCCATTGCAAGATTTGCTCCGAAAAATGATGCATCCTTTGCAAACTTTGCTAGTCTAAAACCTTGTCTAATTGTTTTACCCAAAAAATCATCATCATCTGAAGAACTGCTACTGCTACTGCTTTCTTTGTTTTTTGTTATATAAGGGTGTGAAGTTACCTGTTGTGTAAAATGTCCAGTTTTTGATGGTTCTTCACTTTCCTCTCTTGCATTCGCTCCTGTCAAAAATTGAGCACCTTTAATCCTTTTAAAATCATCATAAGTATCAGTTGCTTTATCTTTCATGTCTTTAAAGTATGTTTGAGTGCTTTTGTTTTTTATACTGGGGAATTGTGTTGATTTATTTTTATACTCTTTAATATCTGATATAAAAGTTTCTTCAGGTATATTATTTAGGTGTGAGTATTTTAGATAATGTAGCATATCATCGTCTTTATCTCTCTTCAATCTTTTCAATCTATTTTTAACCAAAATCATTAATATTAATATTAATTAGATTTTAATATTAATGATTTATGCTCCTACTGGTCGGTTAGCTATATCATCAATGTAAACATCGTAAACATTATCTCTATAATGTTCTGCCAGCTGTCTCAATAGTTTAGCTCGTTTTTTACCTGCTTTCTCATGACTGATTTCACCTGTTATTACTTGATATTGTTCAAAAACATCATCAGTAATAAAACCATTTCTCAACAAAGTTGAATAGATGTTATTTAAAATAGTGAAGTTATTGAAATCCGATGCTATTTGCTCTGGGGTTAAATCTGTGTATTGCTTTCATACATCCACTGCACGGACAAGGTCTGCATTTGTAGCCTCTGGATTTCTAAATCTCAATGAATGCATTATTAAATCCTCTTTGTTTGCTCTTGCTGTTTGCATTTCATCTTCGCTTTCACTACTACCACCAATGACAAATAAGTCAGGATTATCAACTCCTGCCGGTGTTACTCTACCGTCTCTTGGTTGTGGTTGTGGTATTTGTGGCGTTTGAGCCGCGCTACTTGCTCTACTCAATGAGGGTAATGAAGGCACTGAGTCAAATATTCTTCTTACCACTGATGGAGTTGATACCCTACTCAATATGCCTTGGTGTGCTTCTCCTGCTTGTTGGGCTCTTTCCGTTGTCAAGTTCAATCTTCTTTGTAATTCTGTTTGCATCTGGGCATCTGTTAAATCTCTATCTTGTTCTATTGCTGG